>JAGFMF010011747.1:1820717-1865745 GCA_019455555.1 Galemys pyrenaicus | reverse complement strand
TCATAACCAAAAACAACCAAACAATCAAATAACAACTCAACAAGATCAAAAGATTAAAGATAAACCCAAGGGACCATGGGGGTGGGAGGAGGGAGGGGAAGGCAAAGACGGTGATGAGATGTAAAGAGCACAAGGGACTGAGGTGACGGTGCACGGGTGAAATGGTGGTGGGAACCCACTAGGGAAAACAAACGATGGCAAATGCAATTAAATACAATAAAAAAAAAAAAGTTAAAAAAAAAAAGAGTCAGTACCCCTCCCACTCCCAGCAAAAAAAAAGATTCAGTTCCAGTTCTATCAGCTGTATGACTTTGACCAAAGAGTTTAAATCTCATTTGTAAACAACAGATCTGGATTGGGTTGTCACTATAGTCCCCCTTCTGCCTTTAGATTCTCTGATGACAACACAATTATTACTCCAGCTTAGTGTTCCACCAAACTGCAGTCTCTCACATACCACCTTAATGACATTTCCTTGTCTACCACCTATACTATTATCTACTTAATATTTTTCTTCTTATCATTTACTTTTCTCAGCTTTGTCCTTATGGTTCATCTATGAACTAACAAGTTTGATATGATTTTGTAATATATATATCATGTTAAATTACAATTTAACATAAAGATTACAAGTCCATACACCATCTAAAATCATCTCTATTAATGTATGACAGTTATGTCTACCATTATTCTAGTTCATTTTGAAACAGTAACTTCAAGATGAAGTCTAAAATGTTTATCAACTTGGTAAGTCACTAAGTAGTCAAAAAATAAAAAAATGGGCCTTCCTGGTAGCCCAGGGGTTAAATCTCAGCACTATCACCGCTATGGCCTGAGTCTGACAGCCGCAAGGGAGCTGGCAAACACACGGTGCAGCAGAACTCTCCTGTCTCGCCTACTGCTCCCCTCAGCAGTACATTTCAGTAAATCCACCTGTTCTGTGTGATCTTCTCACTCTTCTCCCCTCTGTCCCAGCCTACACCCCAGTTCTTCTACACAAAAATTTAACAACAACAAAAATACCCAGCAATAGGAAACTTGAGAATTTTTACCCACGATGTTTTTTTTAAATCTATTTTACTACCAATTACTAAGATAAAACAACTCCTCCCAGCCCTGAAATCAAAAAGCCTCAAAGAGGGCCCAATCAATAGCCACTATCAGTAATTTTTAAATTTTGACCCTACAGAGAACAAGTTATGCCAAAGGCCCTGTCAAGGAGTAGCTCGAGAAAAGACTGAGAGGGCAAGGCTCCCAAGTCTCAATTCCCCTTCACCCAAAACAGCTCTACTTTCTTCTGTTTTATATATTTAGGTTTCAACATCATACTTGTCAGTGCAAGATGCTAATGTTGAAATAAACCATAAGCAGATGAGTTTTATCTGATATCTTACTGTAAAGTTCAAAACTAAAATAAAAATGAACTTCCTATGAAGTATATGTTACAAGCAATAAACTGAAGATCACAACTGAACCTAAAAATGAAAATTGGCTATAGTTCCTTATGATGAATACCAGGATATTCTTGGAAAATGGCTCTCCAAGAAAACCAGAACACAAAGGAACCTTACCATGTGTACAAGTAGAAATGTAAGGAAAGTCAGAAGCCAATGTTTTATTCTTTCTAAAGAAAATCAATTGAAAAAATAAAAATGACAAAAACAATCTTACCTGATTTCGTTCTCTTTTCCCAGCTGATGGTAACCAGAAACTAAAGAGAGGGAGAGAATAACAGGAAAGAAAACAATAAAAGAAGTGGTAGGAAAATCATAAACAGAAAGATTGAAAGATATTGGGATAACAATGCGAAGACAAAGAATTGGGAAAAAGATGGAGTTGGAGGGGAAGAGAAAGATATTAAATATGTGTGAATTCTTTGTAGAAAATAACTCTTCAAAGGAAAAAAATCTTCCGATGGGATGTAAATGACTAGACACTAAACATAACCCAAGACTTCAGAGTGACACTAGGGCACTCTCGTTTTGCAGAGATAACAAGGACATAAACCATACACACAAATATGTCTTTTCAATTTTGTAAATTAGATATCTGACCAGGTTAGACATGCAGGGGTCATAACTAAAGGCCGACCATGATGTGTACAGTAGACATCAAAGAGTCAATAATATTAAGGGACAAGGCTGCCACAAGAGAGCACAGAACAATTTTCCAATAGCTACACTAGGTTTTCCAAGGCACTGACCATATTAGTTAGGACAAAAAGATATTTCTCTATATAGAGGTCTAAAAATGGGAAAAGCATATAGGACAATATAGAGGCAATCACTCATTTTTGAACAAAAAAAAAATTTTACAAAACAGAAAAATGAGCTTAAAATATAACATCCATATTAGAGGTTATAAGAGGTGTTATAACCTACGGATATAAAAACCAAAGAAATTTAAAAACAAGTCTAGGAAGAAAAAAAATCATCATCATGGGTTTAGGGTATTAGTCATGTTAATTGCTAAAAAACACAAACCTTTAAGAACTCCTCTTTCAACTCTTAAAGTCAGAATTCCAGGTTCCTTCTGCCCCCTTCACCAACAACAGGCTAGGATAGCCAGTAAATACATAAAGACTCACTCTTTCTGCCGAGGGTCACTAATGATGTGGCCTATCCTCTCAGTAGCCAAAGTACTTATGCTGGTCTCCTGGAAAGATAAGACACAGTGTCATTTAACCACAGAAACACACATACAGAGTATGAAATGTCCCTAAGCTCACACCTTCCCCTAACTGTGCTAGCCAGGGCAACCTCAACAACACATATAAAATGTCTATCTTAAACTCCAACAGCCAGTATATTTCTTTTTATGGGAGTCTATCTTAAAAGAACCACGTTATCCCAGACTTATTTTTCTTCAGTGTTCAAAAAAGTCATTATAAATAGTGTTTGCCATATATGGTATTTTAATATAGTAATGACTATCTATTGGCGTTATCAAAGTATATAGGAATAGAAACACTTTTTGCAAATATTCAACAGCAGCCGATTTTGAACAGACCAGCACACCAAGCTCCCTGGGGTCGTGTGATTATACCTCCAACAGCCTTCACAATGGGACATTTATTGAGTTTTCACTGGTGACATGTAAGCAGCTGCTAACCAAATGGATGCACAGCAAAGGATGTTTGTGACTTACGAAAATTGTCACCCTATATTTTGCTGTTAAATGTCATCTCTTAAAGTAAAAACAGGAAGTCTGTATAAATTGGTTTTTAAATTTTAAGATTGTTACATCAAATCTTACCCATAATACCACAAGAAATTATAAAACTGATCATGTGCAAAAAAAATGGAAAATGGCAGAAGGCATTCACCCCGCACTCAACTTTACATTTTCAATGAGTACCTATCACAGTACCTGAGGAAACATACTAACAGGTGAGAGTTATAGACATATGAGTAAGTGCTAGAACAAGTGAGCCTAAGTCATAAGCATGCTGTCCAGCCTATTACGTGAACACATTTGTTTCCCATCAAATACCATTATCTACAGTCATCTGTGTATGAATTAGCCTAAACATTAGGTTACATTTTAACAGAACAACTAGCCACAGAAAAATTAATTTGCCATGAGATTCTGAGTGGAACTGGAGCTAAATGAAAGGTATTGTCTACTATATTCCTCATCTCTTACACCTATGCCTCCTGGTCACACACACACAGCCATGGTAGTGGGGCCAAGGGAAAAGATGAGTGAAAAATGAGTTATTTGTTACAGCAGAGAAATTATTAACTTAAAGTGCCATAATGTTTAAATTTACAGTTTATTACTGTGTAAATTACAAGCAGTACTTTGTGTAATTAGCAGCTCGCTGGCAGGGAGCTGTGAACGAAACTCATTATTTATGATTACAATTTAGAAAAAGAGGAGAGAGCTGGGGGAGGGGATAAAAGGGGCAAGACAGTGACCTCTGCTAGAAATGACAAATACCTCTTTAAGGTGATGAAGATGAATTAAACAAGAAAATACTATTGTACTCATTTGAAATCATTAGAGGCACATCTAATAGACCCTAGTTACCTTCCAGGCAAGTAAAGGGAGCCTTCAAGATGAACTGATTTACTTCCATGGAAGTGGAAGGCTCTTATTTTATAGGAGCTGAAACAAAGTAAGGTAAGTGGTAGGGAGAACATTATCTGTCATGACTTAACAATAAAGAGAAACAGTAAAACCATCTCTTTGTTCCCTATTCCCAACCTCCTGCCTCCCCTCACCCCATGTACTCCTACCCCGTAGCTAGACTGTTAAGAATAAGCTCCCACAATGGCAAAAAACAGCATTTTATTGCCTATAAAATGAGTAAGCCAAAAGACGAAGGAATCATTCTACCAATAATCAAATTGTAACAGGGTGGTTTTAGGAAAAGGGGGAGTTTTAAAATGTTGGTTTTGCCCTAAGTGGGTGGAGCTGAGGAGGATAAGATTTTTGCAGAGAAGAGAAGAGAAAGGAAGGAAGGAAGATGAAGAGCAGCAAGGAGACCTGGAGGAGGCACGTGGAGCAGAGGGACATGTAAAGAAACTGCGCTTGCTTTTTGGTCTTGGACTGGTTGGAATAGATGTAGGTAAGAGACCCGTGGGGAGGTTAACAATGGTAGCTTTCATCTTGATTTTAATTTGGCTTTTTTTTCCCCCAGATTTGTCTGACTCTTTCTGACCCTTTTCTATGGGTCTTTACTGAAAGGTCCTTTAGATGTGTGGCAGGTTTTTGGGCCTTGCTTTGGGCCAATCCTATTTGGCTGGACTTTTACCTTCAAGGAAATGGGTAACTTTAAATACTTAGTAACTATATTCTTTGTTTTTTTTTTATTGTACCCTAGTTGTATTAAAGTTTTTTTCCATTAAAAGGTTTATATGTTTGTCTTAATGCCGTGGATAGCAAAACCCATTCAAAGAGGGCAGGCTTGGGGGTTTTGGGGTGCTCCTCTCCCTGCCCTGTAACAAAATGACTTTCTAATTATTTATTTTAAATTGAATTTAAATATTAGAAATGAGTTCATCTGGAGATAAACAGCTTGATTCCTGTTTTTTGCCACAGCTAAAATGTCAGGAACCAGTTCTCTGACCAAACTATGCAACAGTAGCCCATGAGGGCAGCCAGACTGTGGCTCTGACCCCCATCGCCCGGCTTGGCACATAGCCACACAACAATCATTCTGAGAATTTACTGAGTGAACAAATTAATGTTCAAAATGCCTCTCCCTTCTGTATTCTTTGCCTATCACCATTTTCTTTAACTGGGGATGAGCCCCAGACTTAAACTACTTCAATAGCAAAGTTAGAGTGAACAAAATGATAATTTTTTTTAATTTTAATCAAAAAAGATAAAGGTAGACCTGGGTTCAATTCTTTATTCTGACACTTCTATCTGGGAAACATAGGATATTTCTTAACTTCTTTGAACTTAAAAGTTAATTTCATCTGCTAAGGGGAACATCACACTTTCTACAAGGATGTTGGGAGGGTTAAGTAAACTGAGTGCCTGGCACAGTCTCTGTCAAAGGTAGAACTGAGTAAATGGCAGATATTCAAAAAAAAACCCCTCCCCCACTGTGGCCAAGGGGGAAGTACTGAATATAAGAGTTTTCTTTTTCTTACTGAATTCTAGACTAAAAGATGTATTTATGAATTCAGGAATCATGAAGAAGTCAAGAATATTTTACCTTATATAATAAAATTAAGCAAAAGAGCAGAGGAGACAGAGAGCAGACAAGAGATACCGGCATGTGTGCTGTCAGAACTTTTGTATGAATTGAGCCTCATCTTTTACATATGTATCCACTCATATCCTACATAATGTTCACTCTTGTGAACTTGCAAAAAAATTCAGTTAGCTTAATTAACTCCCGGGAGTACTACAGCACTTTTGGTAATCAATAGCTTATGCAAATCCATGGGAATATTATCTTCCCACTGGATATAGGAAAAAGCAAGAGCTATCACCTTCCCAACAAGCCTTCTTCGCCCCTTTCTGAGGCACCGAGCTGCAGCTCCCGGTAGACGATTGAAGCGGGCATGGTACCCTTAAAGAAGAAGAAAAACCTCAGTTACTAAATGCAGAAGATTCATTAGCAATGATGTGTTCCCCTTATAACAAAGACTTTAGCCCCGAGGATCTTACCAGATTGACTCTTAAACCAGTATCACTAAGCTATGTGCCAAGAATTTAGTATTCCCATGTCTTTGTCACTAGAAGAAGGATCTTTTAGCTCTGACCTAGGCATCTGTATTTAAAGAAGGATAAGTACTTGTTGAGTTCCTTATTCCAAGGCTATTTCAAGACCCAATGACATAGCACATGGCAGGTACTTTATAAACTGAAAACACTACACAAATATAAGGTAGTATCACTAATTTCTAACTATAAATGCTAGTTACTACCTCAAAACCATTCTAATTTATGAAATAACAGTAAAAAAAAGTACAGCATAATCATATTTTTCTAATCACTGCGTGCTGTATGTATAAAAAAAGGCAACTGGAAGATGCCAAAATGCATAGTGACTCCGTCTCTGGGTGTGAGATTACAGGCCATTTTAAGTTTCTTCTTACTTATTCGTGGGCAACAAAAAACCTTTCAGAAGTAGTCAATGAGATGTTCAGTGAAAGATATTAAGATAGCAAAACGTGTGCCGCAGACGAGCAGTAGTCTTTACAAAGAACAAACTCCTTTGAGAAGGTCTTTCATTCACCCAAATTCATCCTAACAAGACGTTACAGAAAGGAGTTCACAGCCCCAATGTAAGTGCAGTGCCAACAGGTGCTCAACAAAGATGGGACAACGGTCTAGCTGGTGCATCACTGATCACTGGGAGTCCTGGAATGATAAAATTTATAGGGTAAACGATACCGCTGAGGTGTCACAGCATCTTAAGTGATGGTTCTAGTGTCCCAAGGAAATGAAGTGACTCTGTCACAGTCACAAAGCCAGTCAAAATGCTAAAAATCTGGTAAACAGTATCAGCAAGTATTACCACCATGTTGCCTTCTCCCTGTCCTAGGTTCTTTCCACTCTGTCTTGTTACACTGTAATTGAAGGAAAAGCAATAGATGTTTGTGTTAAAGTCTCCCATAGAGAAAAAGGAATCTTCTTACACTGCTGGTAGGAATGAAAAGTGGTTCAACTACTCTAGAAAGCTGTGTGTAGAATCTCAAATAACTAAAAGTGGATCTACCGTATGACCCAGTAATTTCATTCTAGGATCAACCCAAAAGACACAAAAACATTAATTAATTCAAAAGGAAACCTGCACTCCTATGTTTATTGCAGCACTATTTACAATAGCTAAGGCATGGCAACAACCTAAATAACCAAAACAGATACTGGATCAAGTAGATATGGTATATGTACACAGTAGAATATTACTCAGCAATCATTCAAGATAAACTCATGCCATTCACAGCAACATGGATAGAGCTGGAAGGAATTAAACGCAGTGAAATAAGTCAAAAAGACAAAGAAAGATATTTGATATTTCTTATAGGAGGGATACAGGGAAACTAAAAAAAAAGGGTCAAAAAGAAAAAACTTGTAGGCAACTATATATCTGAGACTTACAACAGGAGAGCTGGAAGGAGAGGGATCAAAAAAGGGGTGGGAAGAGCACAAGGACCCTGAGACAGTTCACAGGTGAAGTGGTGATGGGATATCTACAGGGAATAGACCTGAAGGGGAAAATCAAATATTGTACAAAAAATGAACAATGCAAGAAAATCTTAAAAATAATTTAAAAAATAATGAAGTCCATCATGTAGAACTATTTAAATTATTATCCATTTAAAAAGTGCATTTTACTTTGCATGTCACTGTTCTCACTGAAATCTGTTCTCCAAGATTCAGTACTCAAGCTTTCACTGAGCACTTGGCCCATCAGCCTTACAGCAGGATAAGCAGCTGTGACACGCTGCTAGGATTCCTAAATTCGGCACAAATGGCAATGGTAAGCTGAAGGAATGTCCTGCTAAAATATATTCCCGAGAGTCTCCATGATTGACTTAGATAAGAATGGACAGAAGCTCAAGCTAAAACTCACCCTGAATCCTTCAGAAAAGTTTCTGGACTAGTTCCAAAATCCCAAGATGGTTGAAAGTGTGCTTTGAGTTATGAGTATGTCTGCTATAAGATGATGCCCCCCAAAATGAGCTACAGAAGTGTGAAGTATATTTTGGTCTCCTCAGAACTCACCTCTTTGAGCTGGTCGAGAAGGTAATAGGAATGTGGAATCTGAAAGTTTATCCAGTCCAGAATCCACTCTTTCTGCTTCAGAGCAGTGATCAGGAGTCCACTTTGGCAGGAGATTAGGGACAGTGAATCCTGGGACACATTCTCCTTCATAGAACCAATCGCTCTGTTCATCATCACCTACAGTAAGAAGATTATACCCTAAATAAGCCGGAAAATTTCAACATGCTCTATGAAAAACTAAATGGGAGGATAGTTTCTCAGTTTTACAGGTTTGAGTGTACTTTTTTAAATTTATATATGTTTTTTACATCATTGTTTACTTTTGTACAATGCTTGTATGCTTTCTCCTTTTAGGTATATTCCCCTGATTATACTTTTTACATAAAGTAAAAGTAGGGAAAAATGTTTTTATCCTTTTGAATAATATTATGATGAAAACAGTAACACCAAACCAGTCTGATAAAAATGCTATACTGGATTGCTTTTAATAGTAAAAACTAATAAAGCTATCATTTACTAACCCCTTAACTACCCACCAGGATTCACGCTAAAACTTCATAAATGTTATCTCTTCCCAACCTTACACTAGCTTCAACTTATAAATGAGGCAATTAAAACCCAGAAAAGTTAAGATAAAGTTAGTAAATAATAAAACCAGGATTTGAACACAAAGACTAACTTATTTTCTAAAAAGCAAACTGCCTTCCATGTATCATGCTCAGTGATATACATGAACTTTGAGATTCAAAGCCCATAAACGTATCTTAATTCATAACTAACTTCCTGAAGGATTTATTGTATTTGCATTTCTCGTAATAGTTGAATAAAGAATGTACCTTATTTCTTTGTCATTAAATGGGATAGAAAATCATCCTGACACTACCAGAAAAAACTAACCACAGAGACAACGTAATCCCCTCTTCGTGACAGGTGTCAAGAAGTTACCCCATTTGTCAAAGACATACTCTTCAATAATGACAGTCAAGCCTAGACCCATATAACCAGACTCTCGTTTGCAACTTAGTGCCTAAATGACAGCACCTCAGTTTCCATGTGAGTCTACTTCTGCCCACAAGAGAGATAACTTTGTCTGTTAAGCACCCCTTTCAAAATAGCAAGGATGAAGGAAATTATGACAAGAACATATAAAAAGACCCTAATGCATTCATTTCCTAGTGTACAGTAAATCCCAAGGAAGCTGCTTAAGATATGCTAATCACATGAACTATTAGATTCATGAACCACTAACACCCAGATAATGGTAACTCTTAAATCACTGCTGAGAGCTCTAAAAGGAGACATGAAAGCTGCATACTGGTGAACAGTAGTAGATATGCCACTAGTGAAGTTACCCAGTGTTCTCTATAAAAACACACCACCAACAACTCTCTGAAACAGTGGTTCTCAGAGCATGTAGTGTATATCAGAATGGATTGTTAAAAAACATGCTGCTGGGACCTAGTTCCAAAGTTACTGATTCTGGCTTGGGCAAACTAAAAATTTACCTTTCTAATTAATTCACTATAGTGATGCTAAGTTGGCCTGGAGACCACATTTTGAGAATTAACACTCTAAAAGAGTCTCACCAAATGGGTTCCATAGGAATCAATTAAAGATAGACATTAGAATTATCAATGATTAGTTATCACCTCAAACAGGTATTTCCAAGATAAAAAATAAGTGTTAAAGAGGATGTGGAAAAAAGGTAATCCTTGTATACTGTTGGTGAGAATGTAAATTGCTACAGTCATTGTGGAAGGCAATATTTAAAGATTCCTCAAAAAATTAAAAACAGAAGTTCCATACGATTAAATTGTCTCACTTCTGGGATTCAGAAAAATACAAAACACTAATTCAAAGAGATACATGTACCCTCATGTTTCCTGCAGCATTATTTACAACAGCTAAGAGCCGGAAATCACCCAAGTCCCCACTGCCCAATGACTGGATGCATATCTATACACAAAGATGCGGTATCTGTACACAATGGTAAATACTACTCACAAAAAGGATGAAATCCTGCCATTTGCAAAATAGATCAAAGTAGAGAGTATTGTGCTTAGTGAATTAAGTCTGACACTGAAAGACAAACACCATATCATTTCGCTCATATGTGGTACATGACTGTAAGGCCAATAAAGTGTTTACCAGGAGGAAAGGGTAAGTTGAGTCAAGAGGTGTTAACTGTATGGTGAAGGAGAGAATTGGACCTTTAGAGGTAAACTTAATGTAGTGTATACATATACTGATTTTTAATGATTAACACCAGAAACATACATAATGCTATACTGTAATGTTACTTCAATAAACAATGATTAGCTCTCTATACTTCATTATATGAATTCAGGCCCATGTCCTCCTGCCCCTTTGGGATACTGCTTTAACCAAAACAGTTAATTATTTTATATTATTTTATAATTTGAAGTTCTATGTACAAATTCTGCTTGAAGGAAAAATAGGAGAATTTTCCCCTTATCTGGGTTCCCCAATAGTTATTAAAAGTTCACAATATGCCGAAACAGGAGTGGTAGACTGCGACTGCATTAGTGTTTCCAACTCCACATTTCCCTGTAATAGAATGATACATCCACAGTCTTTGCCTTTGCCTCAGGATTCCACAATGCCTTTTCCGTGAATCAGAGCACATTTCATCATTCACTAACATTGTGCTTGGTCATGTGACTTGCTTATTACATAGATTATTTTAGCGGTGAGATTCCAGCAAAAGCTTAAATATTTATGCATGGCTCAGCTTGGTCAGTTGGCATTCTGTCCACCACCTTCCAGAAGTCCATGTAGCAAAGAGTCATTATTCCAATCAGCCTAGGTCCAGAATCATATAGATGTAACCCTAACTGAAAGACAGGAGACCAGCTGAGCCCAGGTAAGATCAGCAGAACAACAATCAACTCCCACTCCCAAAGCAAGAAATAAATGTGGGAAACCACTGAAATATGGAGGCTATTAAGCAGTATTACCATAACAACAACTTGATTAATATAACAAATCTCTTTCACTTCACTCCCTCCAACTTTCTGCTGTGCGCCTCCTATTGACCAGACCCAACAGGAAATTGAAAGGAAGAAAACCTAATGATATAGGTTAAGAATGTGCCCTACAGGGGCAAAAGGAGAACTGGGTCTTGGGAGACGATCATACATTCAAGAAAAGGTGAGGGTGAGATTTCAGAGACGAGCATAAACAAAGTTGTGGAAGCAGGAGATAACACACCTTTGTGCTGAGAACTCTTAAGCATCTAAATATCCCCAGAATGTGTGAAACTAAGGCAGAAATAGAGGAGAGTTGGGGTTATAGAATATAACCTTCCATGACAAACCACAGATTTCCTTATCAGTGGACTTTCCAAAAATTAAAAATTCAGTGTATAAAAAGGCTCACACTTTCTTATACCTCTATATAATTATGCATCTAATCTTCAAGAGGTACATTATATTTCATAAAAGTACAGCAAAAAAAGAGTAAACTGTAGTAACTCTGAACATATGCAGGAGCTCATTCATGGAAAGACAACCAGACTCTCTGGATACAAGATAAGTGGATCAAGACTCTGGCTAAAGTCTAGCTGAGTCTCTAACGACACTCAGCTCCCTCATCTTAATGGGTACAGGGTACTCCCGCAACTTCCTGTAGTAGAGAAACCTCACTATAGGACTGTAAGAAGCTCAGCAACTCCGTGGCAATGGTATTGTCTCCATGTCCACAAATCTGAAGCATGGAGGAGAGAATCCTGAGTCTCACAGTCCCAGATCCTTTCAGTTACTAGGGAGCCTACCTGAATCCACCTAAACATACACGCACTATGCCTCCACTCTTCTGTCACATAGGGGGAAAAAATCATCGGATTTCAGAGTGAGAAGGGACTTCAGAGATCTGCAAATCCCTTATTTAGATGAACAAATCTATATAGCCCAAAGGATCTATGTAAAATTCTTACTGGTGCACAATTAGTGTGATCCTAAGCTAGTGTTCAGGTCAAGAATAAAGCTTCAAATTACAGTTTAGGTAATAAAAATAAAGGACTGATAGTTTAAATATACCAGCTTTATTCACAGTGTCCTATACTAAATTTCAGGAACTTTGGGAAGATGCTTTCTACAACATATTCACCTAGAACACGTAATCATTAATTTTAAAAAGTTACAAAAATAAATTCTTCCTACATAAACATGAAATCTTAACATTCCACAAAATAGAGTAATACATGAGGATTGGAGAGTTCTAATAAAAAGCAGTTTCCCAAAATCCTATTCTTGACATAAAACCCATTGGGGTTCAATGATTCTCCCAGTCTGGACTACCTGCATGAGAATCACCACAAGAGTTTTGCATGAGAATCACCACAAGAGTTTGTGGAAAATGCAGATTCCAGAAGCCAACTTTAAACTTATTTGTCTTCTAGGTGCCCAGAAATTTGCAGTTTTAACAGTTCCCCAGGGAGTTCATGTATACTCTATAGTTTGAAAACCAGCACACCGACAACCATTATATTCTCAGAGTGGCTCCTATGGTAATTAGACTCTTTCCAGAAACACTGAAGCAACAACCCAAAACCAGGATCAAGATTACCTTGCCGTCCTTCATCGTTGGTAAAGAGCCCCGTGTCACTGCTGCTACACACACTGCTGGTTTCACTGAAAAAAGAGGAAAGCACATCAGCTCCAGTCAAAAACAAAGCGCTGAGCCAATCCCCTCATTTCACACCAGTTCATTAGCCAATCATAAATGTGAATATCATGAGAAAAGTTTGTTTTCCCTCACAACAAAAGACATATGAGGATTCTAAAACTTACTTACATTTCAAGAAACTTTACAAATATCTAACATTACTTTGTTAGTTTAAATTACAAAATTATTTAGTAAGGCTCACAGGAGTAATCTCAATATGGTTTGACATATTAACACAAATTTACAAATATACCTTTATTTTTATATGCTGTCAATTATCAGTTTCAAATAAAATTTCAACTTTAAGACATCTAGCAATTCTTGTTTTCCCCCATTTACAAAGCAACAGAAATCCATGAACAAATTTTAAGTCAATATGACAAAAGTTGTATTTTCTAAATTGAATGATATAAATGGATTTAACAAAAATTCATTTTCAAAAAAGGAGCTAAGGTAAAAATAAAACAACAAACACCATCTGAACTCAATGAAATAAAACTTTTGCCCCCACATAATTCTGTTCAATCAACTTCATTTTCTGGGCCATTGCCAACAATTTATCTTTACTTGATTGGGAGTGTTTCTTTCCACGTCATTTTTCTTTTTCACCTGCTCTAGAAAATGTAAAAAACCAATGCAAGGAATATGTATTCTTACCATGCTGTCTAAAGAACAAACTGGCAAAATCCCAGTCTACATTTGAGTCAAAAATCTGAAAATATTTTGTATTTTGCAATATTTCCAAATATCTTGCTAATACTAAGTCCTAAAATGCTGGTTACATTGAATAGCAATGCCTTCCTCACTTAAGCTTATCTCTAAAAGCCAGATTCAACAGATTTGTTGTAAAAGAGATTAAAGCATACCTGATTTCTTTAAAGGTTCTCTCACTTTCTTTTCTTTTTTATTTATAAGTACAGAAGGTGTTGCTGTAAAAAAATGCCTTAGAAAACTGTACCACTGGATTCTGATGAATTTTAGAAACTTCAAAGAGCTCGCCAGTTAAATCCAGAAACAGTTCTCACTAAGCGCTGCATTCTTTCTACCTCTGAGTTTAAGTAAGTATGCCTGCAACACTGAATGGTGTCATTTTTATATTTTTAGCAAAACCCTAGGAATACTACGGGTGTAACTCTATAGAGTATTACTACACAGTTGCTCAGATTACTTCATGATGCTCATTTCGTCTTGAAAACAAAGCAAATTTAATATTTTTTAACTCAGTATTGAGGGCCTAAAAAGCATATTAGGTCACAGGACAGATATTCTACTCCACTATCATACTATATGCTGTACTGGTCACAAGTTATCACCAGCTGAAAGTTAGAGGTCAGCAAACAACAGCCCATCATCTGCTTTTGTACGATCTATGAATGAAGAATGGTTTACACAGTTTTAAATCAGAGGAGGTTGGGAAAGGGAATCAAAAGAAGACTATTTTGTGACATAGGGAAATTTGAAATTCAAACTTCAGTGTTAAGAAATAAAGTTTTATTGGAACACAACCATCAACATTTATTTACATAGCATTACAGTTTCTTACACACAACTCAAAGCTCAATAGCTGCGATGAGAACAACAGCCCAAAGTCCTGAAATACTACCAAGCTCTCCAGAGGATGTCTGTAGATCCCTGTTTCACATATAACTCTGTGAAGTTTATGGGACTCTGAATATTTACAATTTAAAAATTTTAATTATTGCCTTATCACCAGGTCTAAAAATTCTTTCCCCCATTCATTTCCAGGCGCCTATACACTATAAGTAGAACACTTACCTGAGCCTTTTTTTGCATGGATTCCATTCTCTCCTCACAATCTAAATAAAGGAAACAAGCCCAAAGATAGCTGCTAGATTAAAAAAAAGCATAACCTAAAACCTTGTGTCACTGAACATTTTCTATTTTTGTTAACAGTATTTAAGGAGGGTCACTTTGCTTAAAAAAGCTTGAACCTGCCTATAAGTTTCCTATATGTGTAGTTACTGGACAATGGCAATGATATCATAGCAATATCGCCAGATTTTTAACACTATGGCCAAAAGGTGGTATATACTTTCTTTATTAAGAAAATAATAAGTCTTACAGAACACCTATTACACAAAAATATCTGGAAATGGCTATTTCACATGATAGCATCTGCTAATTCCATTTATTCCCCCCAGAAAAACCTGCAATATGAAAATCTTAATCATATGCAGGAAATTTTTAGCATGATTTGCTAAGGAGGAATAAAACGAGAACTTTATGGCATGTTCACACATAAACGCATGCAAAAATATTGTGCTAGTTATAAAGCAGAAATATTTACCTTTCCAAGTAATAAGCCAGTAAAATTTCAGCTAATTAAATGTTTAATATTGTTAAAAATAAGCTCCTCCCATTCGATAAAGAAAATTTTCTTTAAGCATCTTTATAGATCACAAGGTCAAAAAATTAAAACATGTGAGGTTCCTACATTTTTTCTTACTCCCAAACCTTCATATTTGTTTATAACTTTTCACTGTGAGCAGTTTTACTACACAATGAAAAAAACAGGTGTTTTCTCATTTTTATAAGAAAAATAATGTGATACTACCTACAGTATCCATTCCACTTGTGGCCCTCTGAAAAGTGACCTCCTTAAATGCAGGAAGGCCGAAATTCAGCCTTTATTAATCTCCAGAAAAAGAAACAAGCAAAGCCCACAAAGAGAGCAGGTAATGAAATTTTGTCTTTTCCTAAAATGGCAGCGACTCCTAAAGGCACCGGCTCCTCCTGCCTGCCTCAGGAGTTGTTCTCACCTCCCAGGTCTCAATGACACTAACCTATAAATAATTTACAAACAAGATCTACCTAGAATATTTTACAGCAAAATGTAATTAGCTCTACAAGTAATGTATATTTCAGTCAAAAAAATTCAATTCCAAATGGGGGAATAAAAAATCTCTCACAAAAAAAAAGAAAAATTTCCTCCTACAATTCACTCATTCACTTAGTAAACATTTATTATTTACCATATACTACACACTGCTATGAGTAGCACTAAAGTGAACACAAAAAAAGTTAATCACAACTTAAATACATGCATTTTTATTTAAAAAAAAAATAGGGCCTCCCTGGTGTCGCAATGGATCAAGCACTGTACTGTGAAGCATCCATAGCACAGCAGCATGAGTTCGATCCCTGCTGCCAGCTAGGGAGGGGACCCACACGGCGCAGCAGACCTCTTCTGCCTCACCCGCTGCTGCCTTCAGCAGTGTGTTTCAGTCCATCTGCCTGTTCTGCTCCCTACTCTGTCTGGTGAATCCTCTCACCTCCCTAGACTCTGGCCTGTACCCCAGCTCTTGTATGCATAAATAAATAAATCTAAAAAAAAACTATTAGCTTAAACTATCAGAAGAGGAAGTTAAGAGAAGGTACAGACAAATGCTTTCCGATGAAGAACATTTTACATTTAACAAGCATTGAATTTAATCTCTGAATATGCCAGAACTCATCCCACTTTAGAAGCCAGAAAATGTCTCAAACCTATTCATGAAAATAAAAATTGTGGTAACACATCCACTTCTCTAAATGCCTCTCACTTAAAAAAATGTTCCCTTTATTCATAGTCATCATTTTAAGTAAGACACAAAGAAAATTAAAGCCTGGAGTTTGGGCCACCAAATGCACACTACCTAATTATTATAATATTGTTAGAAAAACAACTGAAGAAAAATAACTAAACAGCAGTTCGAGGTCTTCTTTCCTGAACATTTTATTACGAAAATTTATTTTTTTTTAAAGATTTATTTATTTATACATACAAGAGCTGGGGTACAGGCCAGAGTCCAGGGCAGTGAGAGGAGTCACCAGAGACAGAGCGGGGAGCAGAACAGGCAGATGGACTGAAACACACTGCTAAGGGGAGCAGCGGGCACAGCAGGAGAGGTCTGCCTCACCATGTGGGTCCCCTCCCCGGCCGGCGGCAGGGATCGAACTCATGCTGCAGTGGCTGCGGTTTGCTTCACAGTGCGTTGCTTAACCCACTGCGCCACCAGGGAGGCCCTTTATTACGAAAATTTAAACACACGAAAGTTGAAAGTTATAACTACCACTCACATTCCATTACCTAGATGCCACAATTAACATTTTATTTCTTTTATCATTCACCTAGCCAGCACTACTCAGACTGGAGCATCTTTGTAACTCAAAGCATTCTTGGCAGACCAGATATTAGTTGGGCACAGCATCTACTTCCAGAGACAATTACATGGGAACAGAGCCTAGTACGATACTATGACACCTGTCATAATAATTTATTAATTCCAACGCAAACACCATTAAACATTGAAACTTTGGTACCAATTCTAAAATTCTTTATCTTAACTGTTCTTATTTCCATGTTCTGAAAATATCAGCCATTGACCCTTTTGAGACTACTGTTTTCAAAATAGCATGGATTTCAGTATTTTAATGACAGCATTTTTGTTTTATAAAAATGATCAATGTTTTGGTCATACAAGTTCTCTAAATTTGAAACTCATGATGGTAAAGGTAGAGTCTAAAAACCCAATCTCAGTACCACCAGAAACATCTAAAGCAGTGGTTCGCAACTAGAGATGCTCTAGCCCACCTTCTTCTCCCCAAACTCCTTCCAGGGATAATTTTTTCTGAGGGTGCTGGGGGGAGGTCAGGACTTGGGAGTGGATAAGGGAGCTGGTGTCCTACTGACATCTAGTGAACAGAGAGGCCAGGAATGCTGCTAAACATCCTATGACGTACATACAGGACAGCCTTCACAACAGAGAATTGTCTCATCTAAAATGTCAATAATGGCAAACTGAGAAGCCTGATCTAGAGTGATAACAAAACAAAAGACATCAGTGCTTGAGGGAAACCACTTCAGACGAGGAGAGGAACCTGTGCACTTCCTTCAGCTGGACAGTCAGGCTTCCGAACAGAGGTGAACCTCCCGTGGAAGTAACAATGTCATTCCTTTACCAGGGTGGAGCCAGGATGGCCAGATCCCAGAACCACTGGATGGTAGCTGGACCTTCAGGCAATCTGGCAGAGCTGAAACTAAAGGGTTGTGCAGATCGCTCTTCCCTGCCTAGGCCAGGCAAAGAGGAGATACTGGAACCACGGAAAAAGATACTCAGGCTAGTGGGGAGGAATTATCTTGCTCATCTCATTAGTTCCAATGCCTAGCAAAGCATCTGGCACACCAAAGGTGTTCAGTAAATGTTTTATAAATGAAACTAACTTGTTCTAGATCAGCTCTGCTGCCTTGTATGACCTTTGTGGCATGTCACTTCAACTCTGAATACAATTTCCCTGCAAAATAATGCAGATGAATTATTCTGAGGATGGAACAATAAAGAGGCATGTTTGGGCCTCCCTGGTCTGCAGGGTTTAGACTCAGAACTATCAAGCTATCGCCAGCCACTGCGGCATGAGTTCCATCCCTGGCCAGGTTGCTGACCCACATGGCTCAGCAGATTTCTCTAGCCTCGCCCGCTGCTCCCCTCAGCAGTGTATTTCAGTGGATCCACCTGTTCTGCTCCCCACTCTGCTCTGGTGAATCTTGTCACCTCCCACATCTCTGGTCTACACCCCAGTTCTTGTATGCACAAATAAGTAAAATAAATCTTTAAAAAACAAAAAGTAAAAGGCATGTTTTAATTCCTTGTGCTCTAGAACCAATTTACTGGTGAAATAATTCACTTCATTTTTATAGAATTTTAATTTTTGGAAAGTTATCTTTTATATTGATATACAGTTATACTATATGCTCATATATACAATACTCTGAACTTCCTATGAGTCCTACTTCCTTGTCTGTCCCCACAAAGAATAAAATAAGACTTCAAGAGAGAAATCTTCAAATCTACCTTGCAAGTTTTTCTAGCTGTTCCTGGTTGAATTCTGAATAAATCTACATACGCACACTATGCTAGCATTCAATGCTCTCCAATGTAATACTACCATCTGCAACAATGGTAGATATACTCTTGGTCAGCATCCCTATTTACAGAATAGAAAACAGAACATCCTCACCTACCACAAATATTCTTTTCCTCAGCCCCAGTAACCCCTGATTAATGACCTCCACTTGCAAAGGAGGCTACTTACCTTAACCATGAAATAATGAATGCTATTGATCCAACAAGCTACTGCTATAGAATGTCATTGATCACCCAATCTTTGGTTAAAATGGTCCTCATTTAGCAATTTCACTATCACAAATACCTGGAGCAAAGCACAATCATAATTAAAGAGTTTGAGAGAGTCAAAATGAGAGGTGATGGACAGAGATCTCAGCTTTCTCCCATTTATTCTTGCTTCTGAGCTATTGTTTGTGTCAGAAGGGATATTGATTTTCTATAAAAATAAGAAAACAAGAGGCACCAAGGGGCCGCAGAAGGTCAGCGTGGATTGGGGGAGGGGGAAGGTTTAGCACTCTATCTCTGTCACTTGCCTTCCAAGAGAAGGGAATATTTTCTTCCTGTGAGATTGTGCCTCAAATACATCATGAGGAAGGTTCCTGACTACAACTTCAGGACATCACCCAGAGCAATTCACTTATGAAAGAAAAGAAGCTAAGCTCCATTCAAGGAAAACAAACAGCTGATTTGTTAGTGAAGAATACAGCAAAATGAGACTATGAATCATGTGATAGCTACTACATAGGCAATTTGAATAAAGAACAGTAGAAAGTAATTTTTCAAAAGAAATTGCTCCATTTTAAAACATTCACAAACACACATGCACAGAAACATGCTAAAATAAGTTTGACCTTTTTTCAAGTATAAAATTATTACATCATAACCACTTTTGACTTCTTGGGGTACTGGTTGGTAAAGAATTGAAGGAAGAATAGAAACAAAAGTTAAAAAAAAAATACTAGCTAAGCTTAAAACTATTGCATCTTTAATTAGCAGAGTAAAATTAAGAAAATCAGAAATAAAGCTGATTGAGGTATTTATTTTCAAACCTGAAACACCTAACATAAATACACAATCAAAACATGTTGTTTAAAAAAATAATTATTTTTAAAGAACTAGGCTAAGCTAAGCTTAATAATTATCTTCATCCTAATAATTCTGTGAGGTGGATCATATACTCTGGCAACCCTCGATATCACTGATTTAAAAAAAAAGCTTATAGTTCGATCTGTACGTAAATAAACTGTAGCAAATCCAAACAGATTTGAGTTACCAGAAGGATTCTTCTGAGTATCTACATTAATGTAGAAAATAGTAAGAAAATTTTGACTGAATCAACTCACCAAGATAGTATAAAATCTAAGTCATAAGCTATTATCTCCTTAAACAGACTCTAACACTAGTCCTGTTTATAAAGTATGCTTAGTAAGCAAGAGTAGAAGGAATATTATAGTTCCACTTTACTTTGAGAAGCTGAGCGTAAGTATATAGTCACTACATAAGTGAGAATCACGCCACTGTCCCCTTAGCGTGGATTTGGGGATGTGGGAGGGGGAACAACACAATACAAAGCAGACTCCTAAGTAGTAAGATTCTAAAAAATTTTTCTTACTCTGTGCCTATACTCAACCCATTATTCCCTCATAGCTACAATGACTGATATCCTATTATTGAAAGAATTCTAAAGAAATGAACTAGGAAGATAGTTCAAACAGTGTAACAAGGTCTCCTCAATTTGAGAAGAGAAAAATGCATAAGAATGTTGACTACTTCCATTCATGTAGGCGCTCAGATAACCAGAATTTATATTATTACGTACTGACTGTAATGTACAATGGATGTGTCCAGTTTAAGAAGGCACAGGAAGACTAGATTATAAGCTCTGCCTCTGGAACCACACTTGGACAGTCTCCCTGATTCACAATTATATCACAATTTAACAAGAAATTAATCCTGCTCAAGAAATGCAATCAGCCCAGAAGGCTATTTTTAAAACCACTATACTCAACAGTATGAAAACTACCGTTACTTAAATACGCTCAATATTGAAACAAACTTCAATGCCTCAATTGAGGGTTTCAATATTGTGAAGGGCTACAATTCACTATTTTTTTCTTTTTAAGTTAAAAAATAGCATGATGAGAGGGGAAAAAAATCTTTTATTATCCAAATTACACACACAAATTGGGTAAATAGGCCAGAATATACATGAGAGGGAAATTAGAAAGCCTATCTGGTTGTACAGACTGCCAAAATATAGTAAGAAAAATTTTACAGCAGATTAAAAACCACTTGTGAAAGGTCCAGGCATCAGACCTTGACAGCTCTTCCTGTTACTGGCATAGCCTCACCTCACAGTTCCTAAGATTTATGTTTTTGTTTTTCAGACAAATTTCAGAAGTAAAGTCCTAAGAAAGGTCATCTGTTCTACAGTTGTGAAAGTTAAGATGAGACAGAAAAAGAGCCATGGGAAAGGCAAACTGAAAGGCAGGAAAACATGGTGGTTAAGCATGGGTTCCGGAATCAAGGCTGATTCTTTGTTTTGCCACTGTATGATCTTGGGTGGGTTACCTAAAAGTTCTTAACCTGTCGTCTCTTCTACAAAATATAAATAGTGGTCCCTTCCATGCAGTGCAACTGTGAACATTAAGTAAGAACATATGCTGTATACAACAGTACAGTGCCTGGCAAAGTGCAGAGCCTGACAAATGCTAACAACGATTAACAATGATAGCATACAATGTGCTATTAACAACCACAGCATACAATGGTTCTCAACCCACAAGGAAGCACATACAAAGGCATAAGGAACAATGCAGGGATGCGAAATACCCTGCCAGGCATGGGACAGTCTCTCACCACAAAGAAGTGCCCATGCAACACACCAGTGACAACCTCGCAGAGAAAGAGGTATCACAGATTAAGATTAAATAGCAAGCTGAGGTATATTAATATTCCTAGGACTATCTATCTGGGATGTGAAAAATAAATTGTCACCAAACACCATACTGACATTTTAAACGGGTCTGTTAGAAACAAACTTTTCCAGGTCCATAGACTTAGTGGAAGACTAATGTGCTTCAGCACTGTTATTTTCTAAGCCTACCACGTGTTTGAATGCTGGCCATAAAGTCAATACAGTCAAACAGAAAGAGGCAGGGAACAGAATTATAGCCCAGAAGTATCTACAGTCATGATTCTTAACAGGTAAGGGCAGCTCACCATTTACAAACTCCATTTGCCAGGTACCAGCCATTTTTCTCTCTCTCACATCCCAGCCTCTGCTGAGATTCTGGTTCTAAAGAATAATTCCTTTGTAAGAGCACAGGCATAAACAACAGCCAATTGTTTTTAATAAAATTCTTGATTATACACTCTAGGTACACATTTTAAACACTTTTTAGAAACTAGTGTATTTCTATTACATAGGGCCTTCTCGCCATAGGGAAACAGAATCATGAGTGTACTTTTAAAAGCTAGAAATGAACACTAGTTGGTTAGAGGAAGGCTACAAAGTAATGGTATGGGCCTGGTTTCAAAGAGTTGAACTCATCTGGACTGTGGATTTGTGTTTTGGGTAAAACCACCAGGAAAGTCTGACTCAGTAAAGGGAGATCTCACCATTCTGACATGTTCTCATCAGAGCCCTGTTTTTGTTCATCTGCTTCACACTCCATTCTTTCTTTCCTTCCCGTTTTGCTCAGGAAAGTCCTATTTTCTGCTGATTCACACAATCCGTGGCCTGATGAGGTCCAGGGAGTATTCTCCTTCCAACGGGACAGACGCTGCTTCTTAGCAGACTTGAACCTGCAGCCTCTCTCGTAGCTCCAATCTGATACCTTAAGCTTCTGCTGAAGGCTGGCAGCGACTTCTGACGTAACTCGCTTCACCTTCCTGCGGCGCCTGAGTGGTCGACAAGGCGCATTTTCAGTAAAGGAGTCAGATTCATGCCAAGAATGCTGCTTACTCTTAACAAGGGCATTGAGAGCTGGATGCCGTTTGGCTACCATTGTGTCATCAGAGTCACTAAAATTGGTGACCGGGACCATTTCTCGACAGTCCTTAATGGCCTCATCCAAACTTGACTCAGAGGCCTCACTGTAACAACAGGTATGCTCTGCCAGGTGAGTGAAGTCTGACCGGCGCTTCCGACCTCTCCGTTTACGAAGCTGCCGCCTCTGCTGCCGGGGGCTCAGGGCCATCTCCTCCCACAGTTCACCAAGCTTGCTCTGCTCAGATGTCTGCTCCAAGGCTGAGGCTAAGTCGTGTACCAGTTCATCCATGAGGCCACATCTGTCAAGTGTTGAAAAAAAGAAGAAAGCCTGAACAGGAGTGTTTTAGAATAACTTTATAAAACAGATCATGACACTGCAGTCACCTTTCATTTGGCTAAAAATTAATACTGTTCTCACAGTATTAATTTAATATGTATTTGTTGTTTGTGAATTTGCCAATCACCAGAAAAAAAAAAAAAAACAGGATATAAGGGAAGCTGAAATGAAAGGGATGTGTGGTCTCTTCAGATTTCTGGCTAACAGCTTTCCAAAATTTCCCATTTTCTCAAATCATTATACTTTAGGGGTCACCTCAGAGGCAAACCCTTGAAAGATGGGAGTAAAGGAGCAATTTTCAATATTCTCTTTTAAAAGGAAATGCCTAATATAATTCACAAACAACAAATACATATTAAATTAGCATTTCTTCCCTATTCCAAGTCAAGCCCAAAGTATTTCAAGAGATAACTAGAGCTTGAAAACTCAGTGTGGTGCCAGTCTCCAACCACATTTCTGTTAGCATTTCATAAAGTTTAGATTTTGCAAAGAACTTTCTAATACCTATTTTCATGCTCTCCCATCAGCCAGCTGATCTGCCACATCTATAGGATCAATTGGGACACCTAGTTCCAAAACTAGCAGCCAAACAAAACTTCTCACCAGATCAAAAACTAAACAATAAAAAGACCATGTTCGAATCCTTCAAGCAATGGTTAAAAACGCTAAGACTAGGGATTGGGAGACAACGGTCCCTGAGACCAAAACAGATAAACAAATGGGAACGTAATGTCTAGATCTACGTCCATAATAAATAGCTGCTACTTTTTAAAACTCAAGCAGAACTATACAAACTACAACGTGGAACGAAGTTACCAAATGACTTGTAGTCAAATGCCTGCGCAGAATCCTTTCCTGCCTCAAAGATCGGAATTCGAAGACCAGGTGAAAGAACCCTGGTTCCCCACACCTCCAGTCTCGTGCCCACAGCCGGAGAGCAACCCCAGGATCCAAACACACACTGTGAGAGGAAAGGCTGGCTGAGTCGCGCAAAGGAATAAACAGGAAACTACCAGAAGTAGGGCAGGAGCAGGGTCAACATCGAAGGAGGAAACCCAGTTGGGACTAGCAACTGCGGCACGGAAGGGCAGAGAGGATAAGGGAGGGGGACGAGGGGAAGCAAGAGCCAACTTCTCATCTGGGTTGACCAGCAGTAAGGATCTGGGCAGAAACTGCCAAAAAGCAAGTCCTGGAGGCGACTAAGCGCCCTCCAAAACAGGGGGTCGCAACAAGGCCATACATGTGAGCAAAAGCGTCCTCCCAAGGGCTCTCCCCCACGCTCCGACCCGCCCCCGAGGGCTCAAGCCAGGCTTCGGTCACCAAGCCTTCTTGCTTAGTCGCCGGCCCAAAAGAACCAGAAAGAAAGGAACGGAGGGGACTGTCGCTCCCGAGACGGCCCGACCCTCACCCCCGCGATGAGGACGATGGGCCCAGAAAAGCAAGGCCCCACCACCCTCACACCTCCAGTCCGTCGCCGCGGTCCCAAGGCGCCCCTGGCCGTTCGGCCGCGGCCCGGAGCCCCGACCCCCGCTAGCGCAGGCTCTGGACCCGGACTTTCTCAACTCACTCCTTCCCCTCACCGGCTGCGGCTGACACCTCAAACGGCCTCCGCTTTGGGGGCCGAGTCTCCCCGCCAGGGTTTCCCTTTCTGACCTCACTTCCGGTTTGGGCCGGAGGGGTGGGGCGTGGTTGTGTGGGCGGGGCTAGGTGCACCATAGGGCCCGCCCCGGCCCTACGCTTCCGGCTTGAGGCCGTGTCGACTTCCGGGTGGTGCTGAGGGACAGCCGGGAAAATAGGTAGAGGACTCGGAGGGGCGGTGATTAGGAGTGGGCTTGGTGCGAGGTTGAGCTACCACCTGGGCAATCTTTGTTAGGACTGGGGCGTTGGGAACTTGGGCCTTAGGAGGGCCTTGGGCCTCTCCCTTCCTTGCCGACCTAGTTTTATAAACGGTGTGTAAAGTTGGAGGGGAACGGACCCTCATTCTTAACCCTGAGAGTTGATAATGACCTTTAGAAAGGTAACCTTGCAGTTATTCAGAGTATTAAAAATTAACGTGTTTTGAGCAACAAAACAAATAGTCCAATAGCTATTGGATTATTGGATTATAACTTGATGTATACAAAATTCCATATTTTCATGTTGACATATGTGAATTAATGATATTGTTACAGGGCAACCCTAATATAAAATGGGAGGACCCTCACTGGGTCCTCCTCGGTGCGCTCAGAAGACTTTTATAATAAGCCTCAACTTCAGGCACATGCGAAAAAAATTATTAAAGGGTTTTATTTTACAAAAGAAGGGGACTAAAGTAGAAATATAACAAAGAGAAGAGAGGGATACAAATCCATAAATATCCTGCCAGGTCTTCCCAGTTGAACCCAATGGTACGTTGAGCGCTGGCTCTGATTCAAGGGAGATGGCACCAAAGGAAGAGAGAGCCCAAGGCTCACCTCTCTGGTTTTATACCCAGCCTGGCTGCTTAACTCCACCCTCAGGTCCCAGTGATCCACTCTTTGATAATCATATTATCGGATTTGTGGTTCTGGAGCACTGGTGGTCTGGAGTGGGGGTTGGAATCTGTGTCATCCATTCAGGACTACCCTTCCCCCTAACAATATGAATACTAATATGACTAAATAAATCAGGAAGGAGACTTAAAAGTCTTCTGTATCAGAAGAATTTCAAATAATTCATATAGTTTTGCCACCATAGTAACTCCCAGCTCCATAAATCTGGGCTCTACAGAGTAACTTCCCAGTGTAGTGTGGGAAGGGGAGGAAATGAGTAACTTTACAAAGGAGAAATTGACAAGTGGTGAGGGCTACCATCAATGGTGGTAAATCATGTTGATAGTATGTGGGCAACATGTAAATCATGTCGATAGTATGAGAGTGGCATTTTATCTTTTTTGGTACTTTCCTTTGAAAAACCTATAACCCCAGTCTAATCATAAGGAAAAAGTCAGATAAACTCCAGTTAAGGGACATTCTACAGAATGCTGACCAGTATTCCTCAAAATGGTCAAGATCATCAAAGACAGGCGAAGTCTGAAAATCTGTTACAACCAAGAGAAGCCTAAGAAGATATGACACCAAATGCAATGTGGTATCCTGGATGGAATACTAGAGCAGAAAAAGGACATTAGGTTAAAAAACTAAATATATCCTGACCAAGTATAGCCTTCAGTTAGTAATTCTCAGTCTTGGTTCATTGTGCCAAATATGCTATAGTAAGGGAGAAAACAAAGCTAAAATAAAAGTCTCAATAAAATGCACATGCCTTTTGACTCAGAATCTCTAACAATTTCATTCCAAGGAAAAATTGGAACTATCCTCAAAAATGTTAAATACAAGTAAATTCATTTTTACTGATGGTGGAGGGAGGGGTAAGAAGAAGAGTAGAAAAAAATCCAGAAATTAGTTATCTGAATTATGGTGCATCAATGGGATGGAATACCTTGTAGCTTTTTAAAACTGATGTTGTGAAGAATATTTAATGACACAGAAGTTGTTGATTTATGAATTTTCTATAAGTAAAATGTAAAGAAGGGAGAGAGCAAAGATGAAAGATACTAAGACAATATGACTAGGAGTGCTCATTGTCATTTACATAGCTAGAGAAGTCAAAAAGAGACACAAGAGGGGAGATGGGGAGGTGCAGCTGGTAGCTTCTGGAAGAAAATCATAGGAAGAGAACCTGTCTTTTCTTTTTCTGGAAACTGCTGTTTCTGGATAATATGTCTACAATTGTCACAACTTTCTTACTAACATCCTGAGTGTAAAGCCAACGCTAAGGACAGTAGAGAATAAAAAGAACCGAGGTCTTGATGACACTGTTGAGCCTTGAATCATCCAACCCAGAAGGATCTATTCTAGAACATATGTGGTCTGTTACATGTCATACCAATTGTCCTCATTGTTTAAGAATTTTGGGGTCACAGTTTTCTGTTACTTGCAGCCAAGAACGTCTTAACTTTTGTACCTGCCCATCATTCAGGCCACCCCTTAATTCTACCATCTTGTTCACCTCCATCAGAACCAAAAAATGTTCTCCACTAAACTCTACTCAAGTCCCTCTACAGAAATGACAATGAAACACATACTCAACCTTCTGTGCTTATATGCATAAAAATTGTTCAGTATAATTATGCTGAATGTTTGAAAGGTACCATATGGGCAGGTAGTAAGGGGCTAAAAAAAACATGAAGCACAGATTACTCACCTCCAGTGCTTGGCTGGGCTCATTCTTGCATGGCAGGCATTTGAAGTAAAACAAAACCAGAAATTAGAGTGTACACAGGACTGAACCACATGTTTGCATGTGATAAAAGTCACCTTGAACTAACTTTATCAAGGTTAGAAAGGAAAATTAGGGGCCTCCCTGGTGGCGCAGTGGGTTGAGCACCACACTATGAAGCAGACTGCAGCCACTGCAGCACGAGTTTGATCCCTGCCGCAGGCCAGGGAGGGGACCCACATGGCACAGCAGACCTCTCCTGCCTCTCCCACTGCTGCCCTCAGCATGTGTTTCAGTCAATCTGCCTGTTCTGTTCACCATTCTGTCTCTGGTGACTCACCTCCCACGACTCTGGCCTGTACCCCAGTTCTTGTATGCATAAATAAATAAATCTTTTAAAAAAAAAAAAAAGAAAGGAAAATTAGTATTTATGGATCACCAATGTAGTGTTTGTGGAACTGCCCTAGAAATGCTTAGAAAAGATGAAGTTAGATGGTAAAATAATAGTAGTGAACATCTATTGAGCATTTATTATTCTAAAATATTAACATGGATTAACTCAATCATACAGAAACCCTATGAAGTAAATACCCTTACTATTATTGCTGATATGATTAGTGCATTAGTCTGTTCATGCTGCCATCACAAAGCACCACAGACTAGGTGCTTATTTGTTTTCTTACAGTTTTGGAGACTTGAAGTTCAAGATCAAGGTGTTGGAAAATTTAGTTTCTTCTGAGCCCTCTCTTCTAGGTTTATAGATAATTATCTTCTCCCTTTGTCTTCCCTCTGTGTGCCTGTGATCAAATTTCCTCTTTGCATAAGGACACCAGTGATACTGGATTAGGACCCACAGTAACACTCCAATTTAATTACCTCTTTGAGGACCCTATTGCCAAATATAATCATATTCTGTGGTACTAGGAGTTAGGACTTCAACATATGAAATTGAGAGGTGGTAGAGGGGACACAGCTCAGCCCATAACATTTAGGTTTAAATAAACTATTGTGCTATTTATTTCCTACTGGTATTTGTTTATCTGGTGTTTGTTCTCGCTTTTTTCCACCTTTTTTGGAAGTTAGTTTATTGTCATCATTTCATTTTATCTCCTCCCTTAGTTTATTAGCTATACTTCTGTTTCATGTTCTTAGTGGTTGACTAAGGGCTTATAGTAAGCATCTTTAACCTATTCAGTCTTCCTTCAAGTTAATACCATAGTTTATGATATGACTTGCCTAGTATAATAAACTTACAACTGTATACTTTCATTTCCTCTCCCAGTCTATGTACTATTTTAATCATACATTTATTTCTACATATGAAAGTAATACCCAAATACATTGTCTCTTTTTTTGCTTTAAATAATCAGTTATCATTTAGAATAAAAAATGTGTAGTTTCACAGAGTACCATTTTTGGTAATTTCATCTCTATCCTTTCTCTATTTTCTTGGCATATTTTCTTTCTAACCAAAGTATTTCCATTAACATTTCTTGTAATTCTCATGTTAGTGGTGATTCTTTTAGTATGTCTGAAGAAATCATATTGTCTTCATTTTTGAAAGATATTTTGCTGTGGATAGAATCCTAGGGTGGCAATGTTTTTCTTCAGAACTTTCAAGATCTGGCTCCATTATATTCTGGCTCACATTATTTTTGAGATTAAATCTGATGCTAGTCTTTATTTTTCCTTTTATTCTATTGCCACTTTTGAGATTTTCGCTATACCACTAGTTTAGTCAATTCCATTAAGATGTGCCATGGTGTCATTTTCATTATGTTTCTTGTCCTTGGAATTCATTGAGTTTCCTGGATCTGTGGTTTTATAATTTTCATGGAATTTGGAAAGTTTTTTGCTATTATTTCTTCATATATTTTTTCCCTCTCATCTCCACTCTACTTCGGGGACTCCAGTTACACATATCTTTAAATTGTTGCTTTAAATTGTTCCTTTGTGCTTTCTTTTTGTTTCTTCATCTTCTTTTTTTTCCTCTGAGTATTTTATTTTAAATAGTTTAAGGTGTTGTGTCTTCAAAGTCATTAACTTTCCTTCTGCATTATGCATTCAGCTATTAATCCCATCTCATCTATTTTTCATCTCAGACATTGTATTTCTAGAGTTTAGATTTTCTTTATGCCTCCTATGACTCTTTAATATGCCATGTTTTGTCTACATTTTTAAGTAAGTGAAATATAGTTATAAAAACTCTGTAGTTCCTTGTCTGATAGTTTTGTCATTTGTGTCATTTCTAGACCTGTTTTATTAATTGATTTTTCTTTATATTATGGTTGTATTTTCCTGTTTCTTTGTTCCTGGTAATTTTTTTATTGTTTTCAGACATTGCTAATTTTAACTTATTGGATACTGGAAATTTTCATACCTATATTTATTTAAGATGGGAGAGTAAATTCATGTCCTACTACTCCATTAATGCCAAAAGTGGAAGTCTCAGGTCTTGTATTATATTGAAAATCTTTTTTTTTTTAAGATTTATTTATTTATGCGTACAAGAGATGGGGTACAGGCCAGAGTCCAGGGAGGTGAGATGATCCACCAGAGACAGAACAGGGAGCAGAACAAGCAGACTGACTGAAACACACTGCTGAGGGGAGCAGCGGGCAAACAGGAGAGGTCTGCTGTGCCATGTGAGTCCCCTCCGTGGCCGGGGATCGAACTCGCGTCACTGTGCCATGGATGCTTCACAGTACGGTGCTCAATCCGCTGCATCACCAGGGAGGCCTATATTGAGAATCTTTTATCAACAAGAATGGAGAAGAGAAACAGTCTTTATTTTTCCATCCAGCAAGTTCTGAGCCTATCATAGTCCTTCTGATTAAAATAAAATTCAACTGAATAAATTTTGAAGCTTTTAATTGGCTTTATTCATTGATTTGTATATCTGTCAGTGTCTAATCTAGCAAATAGAAAGGAGCTCCAAGTGGTTGTACAAAATGAAAGACTTTTATAGGTAGAAGGAACACAAACAAGGAAGTTAACCATGCAAAAATGGGGTTTGGTTATTGCAAAATCACTTTCCTGGCAGGGCCTAATGAGAAAATGACCTAACTAGTGCTGATTAGGTGATTCTTTATTGACTGATTTAAGATTCCACTTGTGAGAGAACCAGAACTGTAATTAAGTCTCAGTTGGTGACGTAGGCTTAGCCTAAGCAATTTCACCTCAGACCTGTTGTTTTGTTTTTAGCATCTGTAAACGCTTCTGACAAACTGGTCATTTCCTTTTTCAGTTCATGTCTTTCTCATAGTAGCTTATCGTATTCAGTTAGTGACAGTAACTGATCCTTTCTACATTCTATCTGAAAATCTCATTACTCAAATCCATAAATTCATTCAGTCCTTTTTCTACCTTCCAAATTACACACAAGAAGGAGGTTTAAAAAAAAAATGGAAAAGAAAAATCCTCTCAGTTTTATCAGTTGCTTCACCACACATAATGCAGGTCACCTTTCTGCCACCTACCACAGCTGTTTATCATCTTTTCTGGCCTCAGCTTGTTTTCAATCCCAAAGCCAATACTATATATCTTATAGTTGGGTTTCACTTTGCTTTAATTCTTGGTAGCATTAGACTTCTAGGGACTTATTAGTGCATCCGTTATCAATTGCCAAAATAACAGCACATGACAAGCCACCCCAGTGTTTACTTAAAATCCACCTACTGTTTCTCACAAGTCCCTTGGTTGGCCATAAAGTCCTGCCCGTTGCACTAGGGTTGGCAGATCTTGGCTGGGCATGTACATGCAGCCTAGGGACTAGCTGGACTTGTGTTAGGGGGAAAGGTAGTCCTGAATGGATGACACAGATGGGTGTGTGGACTCCAACCCCCACTCCAGACCACCAGTGCTCCAGAACCACAAATCCCATAACATGATTATCGAAGAGTGGATCACTGGGACCTGAGGGTGGAGTTAAGCAGTCAGGCTGGGTATAAAACCAGAGAGGTGAGCCTTGGGCTCTCTCTTCCTTCGGAGCCATCTCCCTTGAATCAGAGCCAGCTCTCAGCGTGCCATTGCATTCCAGCTCAGAAGATCTGGTAGGATACTTACGGATTTGTATCCCTCTTTCCCTTGGTGTTATTACTATTTTATTTCCCTTCTTTCGAAAAATAAAACCCATTAATAACTTTTGTCATGTGTACCTGAAGTTGAGACTTATTATAAAAGTCTTCTGAGCGCGCGGGTGAGGACCCAGTGAGGGGTACCCATTTTATATTAGAGTTGCCCTGTAACAGTTTGGCGCCCAACGTGGTTGACCACGTTACACCCGTGGTTGACCAGCCCAAGTAACTTTCCTTGCGTTGGTCACCATAAGCGCATTAGCTAACACTAGGACATCTGTGCCTGGAGTAACTTGGCTCTCCTCCAGGTCTCTCCCACATGCCTGGAAAAGGCTCACATAATCACACTCCATGGCTGGAAGCTAGCCTTGGTGTGTTTTCATGGCTCTGAGTAAGAGGCTAAGAGAGGAGCAGAAACACAGAATATTTCCTCCAACCCGATCCAGTGATCAGTATGGCAAGAGGCAGACGAAGGTGGATGAAGAACCTGGACGCTCAATCAGTTTTTCCCACCCTAAGAAGTATTGGTGTTACTATCACCACCCCATTTCACAGATTGGAATGGGACCTACAGAGAAGTAATTTCCCCGGGTGCTGTTGTGTGATGGCATGTGTGTTTGAACCCGGGTGCTCCTGCTGTGGAATCCCTGTGCAAGTGCTGTACAACCCTCTGTAACAGGCCCAGGGCTTGGTGGGAGCCTCTGAGCCATCCGGATTATGGGCCATTCAGCCTCCCTGCAGGGCCTTTCAGAGACAAGCTCAGACAGCTGGAAGCCTCGACCTCCAAGTCGTGACTACCCGTGGTCACTGGGCCGGCCCCTCCCAGTCCCTATTTCTTGGCCTCCACAGCCTGTGGCCTCAGAGTGAAGCCTTTCAGGGGTTAAAGGCAAGGAAGAGAGAAACAAAAGAAGGAATAAAGTCAAGAAATGTGCCATGAAGCTTCTCGCAGCGCAAAGCAGAGAAAGTCATTTCCAACTTCTTTCATCTCCTAGATGAAGCCACTAAATAAAGGGGCAAAGCGGCGAACACAAGGGCTTTTAATCTGTCTCATCTCCTTCATAATAACTGCAAATTTTCCCAGGGCCCTTGGGAGTGAGCCTCTTCCCTGCTCGGTCTTATCTCCCCCTCCACATTTCGCCAGCGCCGCGCCGCTCCCCGCGCGCGCTGCCCGGGCCGTCCCGGCGAGGCCTGGGGGAGCCGGCGCTCGCCGCCTCATTGTTCCGGCCGGCCTGGGGCTCGGAGGAGGGATGAAGGCCAGTCAAAGGGATGCGGGCTCGCCGCGGCTTCATTAACGGCGGCCTTTCAGCGGCGCGCATATCAGAGCCAGGCCTTTTCACAGGCGCTAATTAGCAATTTGGAGCCTTGCCCCCTCTGGAGAGGCGCCTTCAATCTAACAAGTGGAAACAGTGCTGCGCTCCCTTTTTTTCTTGCACTTAATATTTATTGTTTTCCACTTCTCCCTCTCCTTCCTTCTCTTCCCCTCCCAGCCCGCGGCATTGTCCAGTTCCCTACCAGATAAGGACTCTGTAGGGGGTGCGAGGGAAGGGTGCATCATTAATCACTCTTTTAATTCTCTGCTAATGATAACTTCCTCTCGCGCACAAGAGAAGTTAATCTTTCTCGGGTGTTAAGAGAAAGGAGAATTGGGTTCCGTCTCAGCTCTCTCTGGGGGTGATGAACACCAAAGGGTGGAGATGACTGAGGGGATTACTCTAATCTCCCCCACCCTCCCAGTTCTCCCAACTTTCCAGACCTGTTGGCGTTACAACCAGATTCTCTCCTTCTTCCAGACGCCTCAACCCAGCGGCAACCTTTCTTAACCTATAAAAATTCAACTTCCTCTTCTTCAAGTTCAGCTTAGAGGTCACCGCCTCTGTGAAACCAGCCCCCACGGTCCTGTCCCGTCAGAATTTCTCCTTCCTCCTTTTGAAATCCTATAGCATTTTCCACATACCACCCTTAGGGGATATTTTGGCTACATCATCGTTATTTACAACTTGACTGTAGAGAACACCAAATCTTTTAAATATTCATACCCTCCATAGGAAGTGCTCAGTGACTGTGACTAAAATTATCAACTGATGAATCCATGACTACCACAGGATATAGGCTGCCTGCCTGCTTTTCCTCCCTCCCTCTCACCCTCTTTTCCTCCCTTGCTCCTTCCTTCCTGCCTGCCTGCCTTCCCGCCTTCCTACCTTCCTTCCTAGCATATAAATAGCACTTCCTGATGCTGGGCACTAATCTAAGCCCTTTCTAATATTCACCCATAATCCTCATAAAAACCCTATGAAGTGGGTATAATCCCCATTTTACAGATGAGAAAACCAAGTCACAGAGAAGTTGAGTAACTTGCCTGTGATCCTGGCAGAGCTGCTGAGCAGAAGAGCAGGGATTCAAGCCCAGGCTGTCTGGCTCCAGGCTCTGGGTTTTTTTTTTTTTTTTAAGATTTTATTTATTTACACATATAAAAGTTGGGGTACAGGCCAGAGTCCAGGGAAGTGAGAGGATTCACCATAGACAAAATAGGCAGACTGAGCCGGGAACAGAACAGGCAGACTGACTGAAACACACTGCTGAGGGGAGCAGCAGGGAAGGCAGAAGAGGTCTGCTTCACCATGTGGGTCAGTGGCAGAGATCGAACTCATGCTGCAGTGGCTGCGGTTTGCTTCATAGTGCGTTGCTTAACCCACTGCGCCACCAGGGAGGCCCAGGTTCTGTGTTCTTAAAGCCACTTTGCTAGCACTTGAGAGTGGCTTCCATACAGGTGCCTGCCTCTCCACCTGGATGGTGGAATGAGCTGAAAGGAGAGGCCAAACCAAGTCTAGCAGGTCCAGAAGGGATGCCCGCTGACAGCTGATCCTAGTTGTGCCTTTGGTGTCCGGCAACTAAGGGGACACTATCAGTAGCGCCCCGGGTCCTGGACCTGGCTGTAGCCCCCTGAGTAACCTGATCTTCCTTCTCACCCCGCACCCATTCCACAAATTGAGGCCATGGGAGCAAAATTCCCAACAAACTCTGAGTACTGCTAGAGAGAAGTGAGTGGAATGGAGTGCCCTGGAGAGGGAGGGAGGGCAGGAGAGCCCCCGAAAATCCCCTCCGAATTATAAACATATCCTCTTTAAGTACATTTCTAAGGATAACATTTGTATTACTCTGTCCTGTGCCTGCAGATAGGGCCGTGCCTATCTCCTCCATCTCCCCTCCTTTCTCTCCACTCTGCTGGGAGCGGTCCCTATCTGAAGCGACGCTGGCAATCCGCTTCCCTGCAATTGTTTCGATCGAGGAGAAAAATTAATTTCTGCCTATCGTTAATTGAGAGAATTGTGTGGAGGGCGAGGGAAGGGGAGGGGGAAGGAGAGGAAGGAAGGAGGCGGAGGGGAGCAATCGTGTTATTAACCGTGTCCCTTTCATAAGCAAATATTCTGATTGCCATCAGTGAGATGAGAGGCTCATTAATGCAGGAAGCAAGAGAGGTGATTAGAGAACTTTCAAGAGCTATTGAGCTGAGCGGGAGGGAGGGTTGCCTGGATCTGAAGGCCCAGGGAGTTTGGAAAGGACTGGACTGGGGGAGCAGGGAGATCCACTGGCCTTCTAGATAGGCTTTCCTGCTCTGCACCGGCTTGCTCCTCTCTCCATGTGGTTCCAAAGCCATCACTTAGAGTTGACAAGAATAAGTGAAAACTTTGCAAAAGACATACCTTTTCCATAGACTTCACCACCTGATGCTAAGATGGTTTCTCAGGTCAAAATTTCTTGCCCTCACACAGACTTGTGTAATAGTATGATTCTGTGTGTGTGTTCTTAAAATGATCGTCTTTACAAGATTGCTCTGATTGGTCAGTTCGCACCAGTTCCTGCTTATTACTCAGGACTGCCTCACTCATTTGCCCTGCCACGTTTGCACCGCAGCCCTCCTGGGGCCAGAACTGTGGGACTGTCAGGAAGTTGGGTACTGAGAGGGAGGGGATGGCCCAAGGAGGTGGGTGTGTGGATCTTGGCGGGAGTAGGTGCTTTTGATACGTCACATCCTCCTGGACCACGTCTAACTTCAGCCACGCTGCGCTGCTCAGACTCCGGTGAGCCCATCCCAAACAAACTCATCTCATATCTCTCCAGTTTTCTGCTCTAGGGAAGAAGGGGCTCTGCAGTTCCCCTCTATGGGCAGGTTGATACCCCAGGGGCAACATTACAGGAGCCTGTGAACAAATAGCCTGGGCTTCCCAGGAGGAAAATTCTGGGAGGCATTCTGTGCCTGCTGCAGAGTCAGTCCCCACTCTCCAGACCAGCCCTCCTGCCATCACAGTTAGGCTTTTTCTCCTTATTGGCCTCACTTTCTTTAGTCACACTCCTGCTTCCTGGTGCTACCTCTCAACTACCTCAGACCAAGTCTGCTTGAGCTCTGCTTGCAAAGCAACACACACTTAGACAGTGGCCACATGTGTTCCCAGTACAAAGGGCAGGAGCTGGTCACCAGGAGAAGCGGCAATCCCACATCGGAGAATGGCTACCTGTGGCTCTGGACAGCGCGGTGTTAGAGACAAGGCCATGTGCAAGGCTAGAAGAGCCCGGGCCAGGAACCAGTGAGGACACAGAAGCTACAGGTTGACATCAGTTGATGAGACCAAGCTACCTGGGCAACCCGAGATGAGAACATCTAGAAACTGAGCTGTCTGGGGCAGTGAGTGTAGTGCACAAACACCGGGTCCCAAGAGCCAATGACCAACTGCCCCGGCTAGGACCAGCCACTGCCCCAGGGCTCAGGGTGCCCCAGCCACTGAATGCCCACTGCTCGGATTCCTCGATCCTCCCAACCTTCTCTCTCAAATACGGATGTGATAAAGTCCCCGTGATAAACAGGATCCCTGCCTGCTGGTCAGTGGTTCCTCACATCCAGCTTCTTTTTCTCTTTGAAAGATTTATTTATTTATGCATACAAGAGTTGGGGTACAGTCCAGAGGAGTGGGTGAGAGGCTCCACCAGAGACAGAGTGGGGAGCAGAACAGCCAGATGGACTGAAACACACTGCTGAGGGGAGCAGTGGGTGAGGCAGGAGAGGTCTGCTGCGCCATGTGGGTCCCCTCCCTAGCTGGCAGCAGGGATCGAACTCGCGCTGCTATGCTGCTGATGCTTCACAGTGCAGCACTCAACCCGCTATGCCACCAGGAAGGCCCACATCCAGCTTCTTTAGTCTGTTTTCAAAGAAAGAGGCTCTGGGACAGAGAGAGGCTGATGCTGCCTCTGGAAGAGAAGCCTGAGGGAGAGACAACTGATTCAGGGTTCACGGTTGGGGGCTCTGGCAGGCCTAGCCCCCCACATCCAAAGGACAACTGGACCATCTTCTGGGAACCAAAGGCCCCTACCAACATATTCTGACTCTGAAAGGAGGATGGCCACCACACCAGCAAAGAGAGCAAGACCAGAAAGAGGAGGAGGAAAAACTAGGAAAGCAGAAAAGAGAAGAAAAGGAAAGTAAAATAAACAAAAGGAAAAGAAAAGAGAGGCACTTGGAGATTTTCAGAACAATCTCCATTCTCTACAATGCTTTCTGTTTAAAAAAATGAAAAAGGAATGATGGAGAAGGGGAGAGAGTCAGACAAGTTTAATGATGTGTGTTCAAAGCTCAGATTGGAAAAATGACAGAGAAAAGCAGCCTGTTTCGGCACTAATAAATTGTTCTCTGCCGTAAGAGGCGCCTGTCGCGGCATTAATACAGGCCCCTAATACACGGGTCAGGGTTAAGTAATTCTCTCCGGCAACTTAAGCGAATAATGAAGCTGGCAGCGGCTGGTGGTGCGGTGGGAGAGATGGTCTACGCCGCCGGCACTTTGTCTTCATTTATTATGCCAGCGGCGGCACGGATGGGAAGCCTCCGCCGAGGAGATATCGCTTCATTTCGGCAAGGTAATGAAAGCCGGGTTGGGGGGAGGATAAACCAATTTGCCAGCTGACACTGGAAGGAGTGATTTGCAGACTCAAGAAGGGGAGAGGAGGGCCCTTGCACAAGGAGGCACAAGGCTAAACCGAAGTGGCCAAGGCCCTTCCCTGTGCAGAGTGGGTAGGGTTGGACCTGAGTGGGGATGAGGGAACCCAGGCTGGGGGTGGAAGGGGACCGTGCCAGGACGCGGGTGAGTGAGATGGAGGTGAGCGGACTCACTAGGAGTGAGAACAAGAGCAGAGAAGAGGCCAAGGAAAAAAGTCACAGATGTTGGGGCTGGAAGTAAAAGAGAACCAAGACTCGGGAAGAAGCATTGTGGGGAAGGAAGGAAACTGAGGCAGAAGCTGGAGGCACAAGTAAAGACCAAGCCAGTCAGGCATAGAAGGTTGGATGGAGATTGCTGGGAAGAAGTGTATTTCGGCGAGAAGTTTACTTCAGCTGATAAGAAACTTGAACTATCTGGTGTTTGCTGTCATTGACTGGAAGAGTTTGAAATTCCCCAGCATCCCAATGGTCAGGCAGTTTGAAGATTATTTCCTGTCTGGACTGCTGTGGGCCTTGTTGGTCATCAGAATCATCTTTAGTGACTTCTGCTCTCCAATGACATCCTTAGGGAGTAATCTGAATTTGAGAGGACTAAGTTGGAGATGTGATCCCAAACCTGGACCATCTCTTCTCTCTGAAGGCATCCATTCATGGTGCCTCCCCCGCCCCCTCAACCCACACACACCCAGCTCTGTCTTAAAAGGGGGAGACCTTCTGGGTCAGCTGCTCAGGGGAGGCTCCCTCATAGTTGAGTATCTCCCTTCAGCAGTCTGGTCCAATTACAAGTTGCCACATTAGTGGTAGGCAAGAGAATGGCAGAACCAGTGACGGGACGCACTTTTGCCAGTCCTTGTAGAATGTTGGTAATAGTCCTCGACAGAATGTTGGTCATACATGCTTTGCAGTCACATCTGAACCAAGGGAACGTGACACCTACAGGAGCAGGCATAACCCCAGGGATCTGGACAGGGTTATGGAATATTTCTACTACTTCCCTGAACTCTGTCACCTTTCTTTCTTCTTTTCAGTACCAAGACCTTTGGACAGCACCAGACAGGGCTATAACCACATTATTCCCCCATTATCATGTTTTCGAATTTCCCAAGTTCCATTCCTCTTTCTTTACCCCAAGGTTGAAGTGAGAAAATCTTCAACAATCAATAAGTGGAGAAAAATCTCAACATCCCCACTCTCTCCTTGCCAACATGCACTTCTCTCTCTCTTGCCCTACACCAAACCCCCTTTCCCATCAACCCCCCTCTCCCCCCCCCACACACATACACACACTCCCAAATAAGGCTGCCACTTTTCTCCCCTGATGTGGGTTAAGGATTTCCAATAAGGACCAAGTATTTGAAGCTTAACACTGCAGTCTCTGGAGGAGCCAGGCCAATTTCACACTAATCTAACCCATGAAGGGAGAGAGCATCGGAAGCAAAAATTACATCAAAGAGAAGTTAATGCCGAGAAGCAGGCGACATAAAAAGGAGCTGCTTTCAGTTTCAAATGACTACACCAATCTGGATTAAGAGATCAGCCTGCCCAATGCCTGTATCACCATTTCTGAGCCTGGACACCAGGCAAAATGAAGCCTTATCCTTAGGGGCCACTCTGAATGGAGAGAAAATGAAGCTTCCATCCTAACTCCACCTCAGTGACATAGGAGAAGCCTTGGACTAAGGGCTTTTGAAGGGGGAAGGGAAAAGTTCAAGAGACATAAGAAAAAAGACTAGAAGGAAACATATCAAAATTCTAAGACTGTCTTCGGGTAAAGGTTTCCCCTCTCTATTGCTCCAGTTTTACTGTAATAACGTTATATTACTTTCATAGTGACAAAAAATTGATGCTTAAACAGCAGTGGAAACTCAATGTTTTTCCTCTCCATCTGGAATTCATCTTTCCAGGCATTTTCCTTGGCATAGCATGGAGCAAAGTTATGTGTGTATGTCAAAGGCACTTTATAAATAGCTGTCCTGAAGAGTATGATGGTGTGCTCAGTGATGGCGGAGAGGGGGCTCTAAAGGTTACTAACAAATGCTAAGACAGAAAATGGCCCCGTGGGAAGCCTTAGCATTGCAAGTCTCCCCTGCTCGCAGGTTAGGGGGTGCTCCATAAGCTTGAATCCAGCAGCTCTTCACATAGAACCTAACCAAATGACACTTATAGAAAGAGTTAAGGAATGGATGAAAGGAAAAACAAAGGTCTTTTCCCTCTCATTTGACCACAGATAGAAGTGCTCCAAGCAGTCAATTTAAAGCTATCTCTGGTTCTCCACAGGGCTCCACCTCTCCCTCCAAACATGACCTGGTGCCAGGACAGAATGCTGTCAGCCTCACATGCACCCAGTGGCTGTCATGGACTGTTGGGGCGGCCAATACCCCTGTCCCTGAGAGGGCCCATCTCACCCCGTCTGCCCACAAATGGGCTTTTCCTGGAGCTTGAACTCCACACGGGATGAAGAAGTGCAGGGGCCCCGCAGGCAGGTGGGTCCGGCTGCGTGCCCTGGGGGAGAAGCCGCCAGTCATCCCGTTTTAAGTGGAACTGAAGTGAGACCAGCCTCCCACCCTCCCTTTCCTGCCCACCCCGGGGCGGCAGCCTGACAAGTGTAAATCCCAGAATGAATGAAGGCGCCTGGCCTCGTGGAGCTGGTGTCTTCTCGCGCATCTCCGCGCTGATTGACTTGTCGCCTCCGCGAGGCGGACTCTATCAGCTCCTCTGCGCCTCCAATTCCAGGTGTGATTTAGTTTGGAGATGAGAGGTGACAGTTAACATTGGTACTCGTCACTGTAGATCAGGCGCAGTCACGCTGTCTTCCCCCTCTCCTCTCCTCCTCCCCAGCCAGCTCGGCCGCCTCTGAGAGCCTCCTCAGGTCTGTCCACACACAGGCTCCCGCAGCGCCCGCCCACGGCCTGGCCCCTGGCTTGGCCGCTGCTGCGCTCCTGCTCACTCGGTCCTGCCCTTCCCTTCGCTTTCCCAGAGGTTTCTCTACACCCCACACCTCCGTATGGTCTGACCCCCAAACTGCCCAAGGGCCCTTGTCTCCCCTGGGGAGCTGGAGAGACTTTTCCTTTCTCCACCTCCCGCTCTTCTCTCTCCCGGTTAGTCCAGCCTCTGGACGCCCTCCTGTTCCTGCTGGGCCCTGGCTGGGGACGCCCCTGCAGGACCAAAGGAGACTCCCCAAGCTCGTGCCTTCCTCCACAGGGGAAGGTTTTGCTTTTGTCTTTTACCAAATTGTTACGTATAGAGCAGTGACATCTACATGTGTAACTGTCGTTGGGGCATCACCCAGATCTAGCTATAGAACATTCCTAGTGCCCGAACTGCCTCCCTCCTGCGTCCCTCTCCTCCCCTTATAAAAACCTTTTTGGAAAAGAGACCCAGATGAGTGTGAAACCTCCCATAACCGGAGGACCCAGAAGAGTCTGGAAGGTTCTGTGTGGAGAGGGGAGCATTTCCATGCCAGATCCCAGGAGCACACGTCCCAAGCAAAGGACAGACAGCAAGGCCTTGACTTCTGACTTTGTGCTCACATCCACAGCCATCTCCTCTGCTTTGAGTAGTGGAACTCCAGGAGTGGAGAAGATCACAGAGTCTTCCAGTCCAAACAAGATCACACCCTAAACCATGCTGGTCTGCCCTGTTTTGGAAGAGTCACCCCGTTTCAGCAATATATCACCTTGCCAGTGGAGTTTTTATTTTTTCTCCAAACTCTTGAACTTTTTCTCCTCTTTAAGTCCATTTCATTCATTCAATAGGCCTCTGTTAAGGGTAGATGGGTGTAAGCCTCTCAGTCATAACCATACAGAGATGGAGAAGACATGGTCCTCCTTAAATGAGCTCTAGGTTTGAAGGGGAAACAGTTAAGACACCCAATCTCTATTCCACAAGACTAAGTAACTGCTCTGTAGAAAGATCAGCAAGGAGAGGAGACCATAGTTAAGTCTATCAATGAGGGTAGAGGCATGGTAGATGAAAATGACACAAATATTCCAAGTACGGCAGAATGCTAGGGATAAGAAACCGGACCAACCTTATAGTTCTAGGCTGAAGTGCCCATGGTATGCAACCCAGCAGCACATACCTATGTTGGGTGCACCCTTGGGTGGCCCAGGCTGATTAGCACTATGTAAATTATTTTTCTTTTCATGTAACCACTAGTTACTGGATGGTGAACAAGGCAGATGAGAGCATCATCCTTACAGATCTTAGGGGAAGAAGACAGGCAATCATGTAAGATAGTTTTAGTCTTCAATGGCAGCATTAGGAATCTAGAGATGCCAGTTCATTTTATTGTGGTAGAACACACATGCAGTAAAGTACAGTTTTTGGTGCACCACTCAATGATTAGCCATGCATGGGTCCATGCATTACTGTGCTGGCACATGATTAACTGGCCCTCTCAGGAAAACAACCCTATTGTGATAGCTGCCCATTCCCATGGTGTAAGTGCCCTGGCTGTGGCTGATTTCGTGTCACCAATGTGATGCCACCACTATGATGTCACTGAACACTGAATTGTTAAGAGAGGCACCCAGCTGGCTCACATGAGCCAGTTTGAGTTGGCTGCAGCACCCCTCAGTTACTGTATAATATTCTATGGACTCAGATCAAGCTACACAAAAGTTTCAACACCCCCTGCAATGCCCATCCTACCCCTTCTCATCAAGAGAGGGTTTTTGAGTTGATATTGATATATGTCTACATAAATAAATATATATTTAAAGCATACAACATGATGATTTGATATATAGCTACATAGTGAAATGGTTACTATAATCAAGCTAATTAACATATCATCTCCTCCCATCATTACCATTTTGTGTGTATGGTGGGTACACATGAAATCTACTCCTAGCACATTTCCAAGATTCAAGACAACATTGTTATGATACTGTTATCAATCCCATACTTTAGGTATCTAGTTTTACTCACCTTACATATTTGTAACATTGTAAGCTTTGACCTACATCTCCCAAGGGGAGGTTTTTGAGAGTCACAGTCTTGTTGGGAGACCTGTCTGAGAGTTCAGCAAAATCCTTCAGCCCATGGAGGACCCAGGCAATGTAGAACGTCGGCGAGAGAGGAGTTCCTCATATAAGTCACTGCCCCTTTCCAGGTTTTTAGAAAATGAAATGTTGAGTGAGGTGAAGGATTTTTTTTAAAGATTTATTTATTTATGTACACAAGAACTGGGGTACAGGCCAGATGTGTATGGGTGGGGGTGAGAGAATCCACCAGAGACAGAGTGGGGAGCAGAACAGGCAGATCAACTGAAGTACACTGCTGAGGGGCGCGGTGGGGGAGGCAGGAGAGAGGTCTGCTGTGCTAAGTGGGCCACACCCCCGGCCAGAGGCAGGGCTCTAACTCTCTGCTTTTTGCCTCACAGTGCAGTGCTCAACCCATTGCACCATCAGGGAGGCCCTGAGGTGAAGGATTTTAACACTGCAACCTTCAGAGTTTTAAGGGCCCCCAGAGATGGTTCAGGGACCAGTGACAGGGGTCCAGGCAGGAGGGTGGGCAGACCTCCAGATGCCTAACTCCTCCAGTTCAGCTTCAGGGACACCACTTACGTCTATGATACGTATTGGGTTTCTGGGCAGGATTTCATTTGAAGAAAAGTTGTGGAGCCAAAAATAGCCTGCACTCACTTTGTGACTCCAAATGGTTTCTGCAGCACTAACATGCACTGATTCTCTGACTACTGTCTGTTTCTAGAACCCTCTTTAATCCCACCCACCTTTATGGAGCCGGACTTTATGGAGCACACTGCTAGAGAGAGAGGGCCATCCTCTCAACAGAGAAATTCCAACACCCCCTCCCCTCCCATACACACTTCCATCCTATCTTCAGGCTTATTTGCCTTAGTTTGTAGACAACTGCTGGAAACACAAATTCCTGATCTTGGGTACCCTACCATAGGGTAAAAACCTTGGAATTCTCCTGGACAAAAATGGAAAAACAGGGAAAAGAGGGAAATTTGGCTAATGTTCCCTCCAACCCAAGCCAGAATTAAAAGGCAGTTCCTTTCCTTTCATTGACAAGGTCCCCACAGATACTTCGATTGACCTCAAAGTTGTTCATACACGAGAAAGAGAAAAGCAGCTCTGACATCAAAGAGTGGGCCTGGCGGTCACAGCTAGACCATGGTGCTTTCCTGGGGCTTATAAACAATTTCACAGAACGCCAGCATCAGACACAGCCACTCCAAGATGAAGCAAGGTGAGAACAAGACCACTTCAAGATCACGTCTGAATACTGACAAAAACAAGAACATCATCCAAAGCACAAAATAATCAACTCTCTCCCTACCCTGGTTCATTGGATGACAGCTGCCTCTTCACCAATTACAGCTTGAGCCTAGACTTGTTCTTGTTTTCTTCTATATAAGATCCATCAAAATACCCAATCATAGAACTACCCCGGCTTCCTGACAGTATCCAACCCAGAGCAAAGCCCTGTTTCCTCAAGCCCTCCCGCAAAGCACCTAAAACAAGTCCAAATGCTGTAATAGTTCATCTCGAACACCCTCCTCCTGAGACATCCCACAGTTCCCGCAGTACACTCCCTGCTTCATTGCAGCAAGTAATAACCCTAAATTTGCTGGACTACAAGCGTGTTCCTGATAGCTTTACCGGAGGACGATGGTGCACAGGTTGCATTCCCCCCTTCATCTACCTCAGTGTAGACTGTCAGAAGGAAGTTGTGTGTGGGGGGCACGGAGAACCAGCCGTGAGTGTGGGGGGGGGCAGGTTTCAAGTTACTGCACAATTGTGACACACATTTATGACTCAGGAATTTCTCATCTATAGGATTTTAGAGATCACCACAGTCCACTAAAGTGAGGGGTGCAGCCCCATTTTTACAGCTACGTAATCAGAGTTTGAGAAAGGATAATGATTTGCCAAAGCACGCCGTAAATGACTAGGAGTATAACTCTGGGGTTATGGGATGAATATTTGTGCCCTCTTTCCCTCCCAAATTCATATGTTGTAACCCTAACTCCCCAAAGTAATAATGTTTGGAGGAGAAAGGATAGTTCTGTTTCCCTCCCTCACCTCCTCCCCACATCCTGTGTACATCTTGTGAGGATACAGGAAGAACGTGGTTTTTCTGCAAGTCTGGAAGTGCTCTCTCACCAAATGTGGTGGCCCCTTGGTCTGGATTTCCCGGCCTCCAGAACTGCGAGAAATGTCTGAAGCCACTTAGTCTATGGTATGTTGTTATGGGAGCCTGAACAGACTAGGTCAACAGGTTTGTCTAATTTCAAGGTTCATAGAAAGCCATACTGCCTGATCTCCCCCTTCCCTTAATATTAAAATTTAATTATAAAAGTAATACAAATTAAGTCCTCACTATAAATATGTAAAATGTTAATAATGCTTGATTAACCTTTAGTCTTAGTCTCCTCTTGATCCCCCAGAGGTCATCAGCACCAGGAATTTGGTGTGTCACCTCTTAGCTCTTTTTCTAAGTACTTACTCATATACCAATGCCCTTAGGAAAAAATATATCATTTTCTGCTGGTGGGAATGCAAGCTGGTCCAACCATTATGGAAAGCAGTATGGCGGTTCCTCAATCTACTAAGAATGGAACTTCCATAGGATCCAGCAATC
>JAGFMF010011747.1:1675954-1820312 GCA_019455555.1 Galemys pyrenaicus | reverse complement strand
GCACTGGTGAGATGGTGATGGGGAATACATGGGGATTACAATTTATGGCAAGTATATGTAAATTTTAAAATATTTTATATTAATAAAAAATTTTTAAAATAAATTAAAAAAATATATCATTTCTCCACAGTGTGGTTTTGTTTACATAAGTGACATTCTAGGTGTTGTTCTACAACTTGCCTTTTTCACTCAGTAATGATTGGAAGTCCAACAAGGCCCTGGGTTTTTGTCTGGCCTGCTCATAAATGTGTCCCCAGTACCTAGAGAGTGTACTCGGTACATAGTAGGTGCTCAGTTAACATCTGTTGGGCTGATGAAAGAACATCCTAAATCTGGGTCCTCTGTGAGCATGCAACTGCACCCTTTTACCACTGTGTGGCGCTGCACGGTGGGCAGGCAGGATTCTACCCCGGGTTTTGCATCGCCTCTGTTGATGGCCGTTTAGGGTGTCCTGGTTTATCACGACCTCAATGCGGACATCCTGCTCGCATCACTTCGTGCACACGAGCACATCTTTCTCTAGGATGGACACCGAGAAGTGGCATTGTTGGGTCCTAAGAAATGGTGCCTTCATAGTCTCTCCACAGACGGTCTCAAACAGGCTTTACGGTGACCGCTTTCACCTGCAGTGATGAAAATGCCCATCCCCCCAGATTCTTCACAATACTTGATGTGACTACACTTTTAAATTTTTGCCTATTTGATGCATGGGAAATGATACCTGCTTTAGCTTTTCTTTCCTTTTCTCCCTCAACCCCCACCCCATGTGATTCCTAAAACGAAAGGTTCCTAGTGTAATTTCTGTAGACGAAAAGTGAGGAGAGAAATGGAGGGATCTCTGGAGTTTTACTCAGAGAAACCGGGTACAATTGTAGTAACTGTAGTAACCGCCTGAACACAGTCCTGTGTCGACGTGTAGTTCCCTGGGAGGAAGACGCGTCTGAGTGGCTGTCGTGGGCCTGCCCCTTGCTGGCGGTGTGAGTCCACACCAGCCCCTAGTCTTTCTGACTCGGGGTCCATGTATTAAGTGTGGATAATAGTAATACTCACTTTATAGGGAAGAATTAAATGAGTTAATATCAGCCAAGCACTTGCCCATAGTGCCTCACTAGAGTTTTTTAGATCATTAAAAACTTGCTCTGCTAGAGTCTGTTTTCTATATATTGAGTCATTGGGCCTCACATAGGTTCAACGAGAGAAATGCTATTGTTAAGTCCCCTTTGCACTCCCCTTGACACTCTGTGTCAAGGCTGTGGAGGGGGAAGGGCGCCCAGATTGCTTGCCTGGGGTAGCTGTGAAGAGTGGGATCAAGCCCCCAGAAAGGCTGAGGAAGAGGCTACTACAGCTCCTACCAGAGGGCACCCCAGCCTTGTCCAGGGTATTCCAGTGGTTGGGACCAGGGGCTGCTCTTGTGCCCATCCTTGCTATCTCTAGAGTCCAGAGTCCACCGGCCTGTGTCCACATCACAGCCCACCACTGCTGCCATGTGAAGTCAGACCCCCGCATCCTGGGAGCCTTCAGTTTCCCTTGTCAAAGTGCAAACACGGTCTCCCTGGGAATTAAAAACCATAACACCTGCAAAATCCCTGCATGCCACACAGGCCTAGGAAAACCTACTGTCCTCCCTTCTCTGGGTCTTTTCCAGACCGGAGCTCTTCCTAATTCTCTGTTCTCAGAGTTCATGTGTCGTGAGGGAAATCTTAGGTTCCATGGGTTCGGCGGAGGCAATACGAGAATGAGAGACGCACGTCTTCAGTCGCTTCAGGACAATAAGGAGACTGATGGAAAGTCGCTCTGCCTTTTACTGCCACTGCGCACTCGCAATCCTAAACCATGCTGGTGATAAAATGCTCCCTGAAAAAACGTGTGTTAGTCTAAGTCCTAAATGCCTGACAACACGACTTAAAGGAATCCTGTGTCGTTTATGATGCCGCGGACTAGCTGGGTGGTTCAGCTACTACGGCTTGTTTCTGGCTCCGTCCACGGCCCCTCAGCTAGAATGGCTGGATCTTCTCCCTCCTCACAGTCGTCCATCCTTGAAGGGCTTCCTCTCTGGAAGACGTCTTTAATAAGAGGATCCAGACTTGTTTACACAGTTAGGATTCCAAGAAAGTGAAAGTCATAGGCCTCTTAGACCTAAGCCTACGCTAATATGACCCCACTTTTGCTGAGTCACTGGCCAGTCCAGGTTCAATGTGGTGGAAGGGAACCAAGTAGGAGTGTGAGTTCAGAGCGGTCCATATACCACCCAGCAAGGTGCCTTCTCGAAGCTATGACCTCCTGCACTTAGGCGGTGGCCGACTCTGGGTGGTGTGGCTGGGTAGCCTAGGTTTCTTTTTGAAGCCTTCCTCAGCCTCACCCAGCGCCCAGTGTCTGGGCAAGGTCTGGCCTCCGAGGACCCTCCCAGCCCATTCTGTAGAGTAACCCTTTCCAAACCCCACTAAAATGGACCCTCACGACTGATGGGCCGTCCAGATCTGCGCTGAACTGTCACTCAGCACACTGATGAGCCCCGGCCAGTCCTGGGCTGGCCCTCGCAGCTCCCTGGCAGGGGCGGGGATCTTCCAGAGCAGCTCTCTGGGCAAAACCTCTAGGCGTTGCGGCAAGCGCTTGAGCAAGCTCCCTAGGCATTTCTTAGGTCACCCATGTTGCCTGAGGCCCTTGAGGGGACTGTATGCCAGTAGGAAGCACCAAACCGTCCAGAAACTTAGGCAACCCTCAGCCCAGATATTTAGGGGTGAATTCCCAGTGACACCCCAAGCTCGCTCCGTCTGGTCCTTCTCCACTTGTTTTCTTTAGAGTCCATCACGGTCACGACAGCCACAGGCACTTGCCCTGCTCCAGGCTCTGTGCTGCGGACTTGGGGAACATCTCACTGCACGGAGGGTGCTGCCCTCTGGGGACCCATGGATGCCCCTCCATCCCTCTTTGCTCTCGGCTCACCTGCGAGGCGCGTTACACACAGTGCTTTCCCGCAGGCCCTCCGGCACCTCCGGCACCTCCGAGCATCACCGCCCTCCCTCTACTGGATCTGCACCCAAGTGTGTATATCTATTATAAAAGGGGGACAACAACCCAGCAGTATGTCACGGGAGTGATAATTACATCCCAAACTCCCATCATGCCGTCTGCTGCTGACCTCTCACCCTTCCTCTCTTTTAATCACCCCCCGGCATCACTCACTCTGACAGAGCAGCAGCACCGGCCCTGTGACCTGTCAGCCTGGGGACATGACTTATAGGGCCTCGTAGGTGGACAAAGGGAAGGGAGATAGGCCACATAAATCTCCCCAGTGAATAAAAGAGAGTAATGGAGTGCGCTCCCAGGCCTGCGCTAGCAGATTCCGGGGTCTTGTTATTCGGCGCAGAGTTACGGTGATGAGGAAGTGGCCGGGCTGACATGTGGGTTCCAATCAACCTTGCCAAAGCAAGCAGCCTGCAGCCCGTCGCAATGTCATGTCCACCCGGTGTCCCTGGGAAGCAGCAGGCACGGGGACAGGGGTGCAGGCCCTGACGCAGTTCACTGCTCCCTGAGGGGAGGGAGTGAGGCTGGAAACCCACTTTGCTCCAAGCAACCTCTGGCCTGGCCCCTCACCAAATGGGGCTCTCTGAGCAGCCTGGGCAGAGGACAGGGCAGAAGCATCACCAGACTAAGAGGCCTCCCTGATTTCTAGAGAGAGCGTGGTGTGGTGCCCTCTGGAGAGAAGTTACCTGAACAAAGGACAGCAAGGGGGTGACTTGATGGGTTGTTCTCAGGATGCACTGGAGCTTTGCCAGCTTCCCTGATTAGCATGACGGGACCTATTTCCGCAAAGCCATCTGAGAAGGAATGGGAATCTGATGTCCTAAAGCTCTGAGCTGGGCAGGTGTGCCTCTCTCCCACGGGTGTCCCCTCCAGGGGGATGAGTTGGTAATTCTGAAACAGCCTTGTTCATAAGCCATAACAGGCTTCCGAGTTCTTCTTTACCCACTCATCTAGCGGAGGGACTGCAAACGGGGACCACACATGGCCCCGCGCTGGTCTTTCCTTGGTCAGCACGAGTGCTGAAACCTTAGAATTTGTAGTTCTGCACACCGGGCAGGTTCATTCCAGTCTCCACTCCACAGACACCTGCCACCTCTCTCCATCCCAGTTCAAGTCACTGGCTTGCCTTTTCGCCTCACAAGCATGCTCTGAGGAAGGCCCTGCAGCCCCAGCCTGGCTCCTGGCTGGTCCCATGAAGACCTTCTTCACCTCACCACCTACTGCCAGCCTCTTCCACCTAGATTACAGCAAATTAACTTCCTCAAACCCTTACAGCTTTTATCGCATTCAAGACTACTAAGAACCCCTAAAATAACGAGAGCAGAGAACAGATCCTCATTTGGGCAAAGCTCAAACATGGGTTAGAGGGACTGACTGCTCGCTTTGGACAACTCAACTGGTTGGTCAGTGAGAGAATGATGAGGGCCCAGAGATTTTAATTCCAGAGAATCTAATCTGTCTCTTTGCACCAGAGGTAACTGTACTGTGTTGTTGTCCTCACTGCACCCAACTGTGAGTACTTTCTCATCTTTCGGAGCCCAGATGCGAGAGGGTCTCTCACCGCCACTGTTGGTTCCTTAGCTGCTCTCAGGATCCACTTGGAAAAGTTTCATTCAATTTAAGAACTTGAAGACCCGTTGCCAGGCCAAACGAGCTCCTTTGCTGTGCTAGTCAGAATCACAGGAGACAAAATCCCAACCCCAAGGGAATTCATTGACTCATGGAACCAGCAAAATGCAGAGGTAGGGACTGCCGGTCCAGCATGCAAACAAATTTTTCCAGGAGCCTGTCTCCATTCCTCATGCCTTCTCCACACTGACGCTGCTCACACGTGCTCCCAGTTCAGTCGCCTTTGGCTTGACTCAGCCTAAGCCCCACCGGCTTAGCAAAAGAAGTTTCTCTTTCCCAGCAGTTCCAGCCAAGGCCCGGGGTTGTGCTCTTTTTGCTGGGACTTGGGTCACTTGTCCACCCCTGAACCAGTCTGTGTCCATGGAAACGCGAATGTCTGAAGGGTCAGGGCTGGGTCATACATGATGTAAGTATGGGGTGGCTTTCCCTGAGGAAAGCTATGGAACCCATTCCTGAATAAGGGAGGATGGCGACTGGGCCAAAATTATGATTGACTCTTGTGATAGCCGTGGTTTCGGGGCCTGTCTTATCTTGACCACTTCCTCTGTGCATTTACTGTTGCTCTTTCTCTGGAGGGAAGCCAGATTCCCATGTGGAGTGTCAACCAAGAGAAGTGGTTCCCATGCACCCCACTTCCAGCACACATTAGGGTCCCACTTGATATTATGTAAGCACAGTTCTGATCCCCCGATCCTGCAGGCCACTACCACGCCGAGGTCTTCTGACTCATGTACTGCTGTTGAGCCACTGATCACCCCTTCTGTGCTTTGAAGCCAAGGCACGTGGTTTTCTATGTCATTCTGCTCAATCTCCGCTGCACCTACCTGCAGCTGATCGTTTCAGCCCCATCATTGCTGGGCACTGACACCATCTAAACTACGACTGTGCGTTTCCTACCCAAGTCCTTAGTTTATAGAAAGGCTTGACAGGGTACGACTACAAGCAGAGACTTGTGGCCACTAGACACTCCATCTACGCGCATGGCAATGCAACGACCAACATCTTTAGTGACAATGGGAATAGCAGTTATACCAGGTGGTGTCACTTACATGTGGAATATAGAAAAACCAAACAAAGACAAACTATAAAAACAATCCTAGAAAACAGACCATAAATCTGAGGCATCCAAGTAGGGAGGAGGAGATGGGAGGAATGGAGAGGGAGGAGAATGGAGATAGGGAGGTGTGTGAGGGGGGGCTGTCAGGGGGGACAGCATAATGGACTGTGGTGGAAGACCTTGGGTGCTTTGGTGGTGGGTGAATGACAATGACCACACCTAAGGGGAGAAATCCTATATTGTCAAAATGTTAACTAAGACACAAAACAGTAGTACTTCATTAATAAAGAAATAATTTAAAAAAGAACAGCAGTAATCTCACGAAATTGTCATGATGATTAAATGAGCTACTATTTCTAAAGCATACAGTAATATGAAGACTATGAAGGTGTTTGTTAAACAAACAACTGGGACTTGATTGATCTAGAGAGGTGAACTAAAGCTATGTTATTATTCAACCCACATTTCTGTATCAGGCCCCTAGTCTATTGTGATAGGTTTTATCAAACACCTTGACATACAAGAATGTGATTATCTCTGGCCTTTCCTTCATCAATCTGAAAAACAAAAACAGGGAAAGTGAAGTTTGGCTGCTGCTAAGAGCAATGCTGGCCACTGTCACCCACATACACTTCATGAGCTCCAAATCCATCATTTTAGAAGCATACTGCTCTAAAACTGTCTGGGGAATAGCAGTCCTGACCAAGAATGTGTGCACCACCTATTGGAAGTTCGGAACAACATCGTATTGTTATCTCTCTCCTTGGAGTCAAAGGTAAGACTCGGTTAAGAGTAAATTCGGTTTTCTTGAGATCCAAAACAACAATCCCCCAAATTAGGACCTTTCCCTTGATAACTCATCAGACTAAGTCACACCTTTAGCAACAGAGGAAGGCACTTGTATCAGGCAAAAACATATGTGGTCAAATAATATTACTGTGTGCTTTAGAAGTAGTAACTCATTTAACCACCTATCACGGATTGAGACCCTTCTTACTTCTGTTCTGTTATCCTTAGTCATCTGTTTGTGCCTCATGGTCACAAAATTGCTGCTGCAGTACCAGACATCATGGCCTTCTTTCAGGCACAAAGAAAGGGGAACGATCACCTCCAATAAATTCTCTTCTTTAGCCTTTTCCTATCGGGAAAAAATATACACTTTCTAGAAGTCCCCAGTAGACTTACTCTTTAATCATCATTAGCCAGAAGAAGGTCATATAGCTATCCCCAGCTATAAGCAAGTGTAGGAATAAGAGTATTGATATTTATAGTGAGTGGCAGCAAAGGAGAAGAGATGGGGAGAGAAATGGCTGCTCTGACAGCATCTCTGTCAGGATCTCAGTCCTCTTGAGTCACACCACTTACAGTCCAAAGGTTAGAACTGGAAGTATCTGAATTTAGCTTGTCCAATTGGTATCATAGCCTGGTTTGATTATGATAAAACAGAGGCCCAAAGAGAAGACTTGCCCAAGGTCAGTGTCCGTCTCCATAAATGAGGCTAACACTATGTTTTATTCTGGGCCAGGGCTCTCTTAATACTACTTAATAAACAAGTTCTAGGTGTTTCTAGCTAGGAGCATCATGAAAAAGTTGCTGAGACACTAAGAGCACCACAATGGGAGAACATTTGGGAACCTCTGCATTTCCTGCTCCCCTACCGCTCTCATTACTGCACTCGACAGCTTGCCCGAACCACCAGGAGCGTCCTGGAGGAAACGAGGAGAGTGGACAACAGGAGGGTGTAGAGTTTGGCTTCATTCCATCAATGAAGAAGAAACCAACCCGTGGCTGAGTACCTGCCTGTTGGATGCAGGCTCTACTCTGTGCTGGGCCGAGCTGTGGACAGACGGAAGAAGCATCCTCTGGCGGGATGGAAAGAAAAGGCTGTGAAGACTTCAACTGGTCATGGGCGAGTGACCGGCAGCAGGGGGGTGGGGGTGGGGCTACTTTGGGTTGAGCTGAAATTTTTGCCTGAGTGGTCAGGCCAAGCCCTCTGGAGAGGGGGAGGGGCGTAGTCCAGGTGAAATCAGCTGTAGGGCAGGGGCAGGCCAAGCCCAGACCCGGGACCCTTTCCTCTCTGGGACAACATCTAGATGCTGAGCACAATTCCCTCCAACATGTGCCCAGAACCCCCACCCAGGGTCGGGCACCCCTGAATGCGCCATTCTTGCCTGGAAAGGGGTTGCGTGTAGTTCTGGGGAAAGAGAGGGAAAGACGGAGCAAGCGGGAGAGACCCTCCCTCCCCAGCCTCACCAGCTGGGCCAGTGCCTCTGAAAGCTGCAGTGCACAGCCCCCCTGCCCACCCCCCATCTGCCGTTTAACGATGATGGAAGCTGCTGTCAGTGCATGGCGACAGTAATAAACACTCTTCTTAATAACACAGGGTGTACCTCTTATTAAAATGAATGGACTCCCACGGCGCAGCCTGGGGCCGCCCGACTGGCAGCCAGCCGGGGACAGCAGCCTCAACTGGAACAGTTTATCTGCTGTAATTACTGGCAGGACAACGCAGTGGGGGCTTCTGGGGGCAAGCTGGGAATTGGTCCAGGCCCAGACCAAGCTCGGAGATGCATTCACTCACTCAGAGATACCCTATGGAAGGGCCTCAGTATCCCTTCCGAGCCTCACACCCAAGGACACCCCTTCCCACATCACACCTATCCAGGAAAACACACACACACACACACACACACACACACACACCTGGAGCCGACGCTGGACTACTGGGGGCACAGTTACGCCCCACATGGCAACAAGCGGCAAGACAAACAGCCACGTCCTGAGAGCTGGCCAACGCCACGACAGGCTCGTGCAGAAACAGAGGCAGAGCGCAGACCCGGGCTCAGAGAGCACACAGAGCCGTGGGGTGGGGCACGCGCCAGGGACCAGCACACTTGACCGTGTCTGAGGCCAGAAAGACACGGAACCCTACGGAGACCTCCGAGCTCAGGGCATCACAGAATCATGGACACAGCTTTGGGCATGTAACAGAATTATTGCCCATCAGTTAAAGATTCCTTATGGAGTTTGTTGAAAGGACTAGCGAGGGCAAATTAGTGAGAAATTTCACAGGAAAACACAAGGAAGCACAAAAGGGCCTTTCAGGGAATCCAGGCACAGACTCACCACACGCACGTGCAAACACACGTAGGCAGACACGTGCATGAACACACAGGCACAAGCACACACAAGCGTGCACACATGGAACCACGCACACTCGCGTCTGACACACCCTGTTCTCTGCAAGCTCAGCACTAGAAGGAAGCCAACGTGCTGACAGGTGACCTGAGACCCAGTGCCCCAACCTGGCCCTCTACTTTGCATGTCCCCTTGACAGTCAGGTGTTCTGTGAGGACCAGAGAGAAGACAGAGGGCCTACCCTGCCTCCCACAAGCCCTGAGGTTCAGCAACACCCTGAGACCCCTCTGGGACCCTTCATGGGGTGGGGGGTCCAAACCCATCCTATGGAGCTCAAGATTTTACAGGAGTTCCATCGAGGGAGGCAGTGGGGAAACAAGAGAAAAAGGGTATGTGTGTGCATGTGTGGGTGTGTGTTTGTACACCTTTGTGTCTGAATAGTCTATATGTGCATCTGTGAGTGTACTTGCTGTCTGTGTGTCTGCATGAGCGTGTGTGTCTGTGTGCCTGCATGTCTGTGGGTACACACACACGTGCAGGTGGTGTGTGTGAGCCCATGCACGTGGCAGGCTGTCCTTCCTACCCTCCTGTCCGGGCACCTGTCATTTTCCTTCCAGTGCTGGGACTACACAAAAGGAATTGCCAAAGCAGTCTTGCTGATTACAGATGTACAAACGGAAAACCACTGGCCCACCCTGGGAACATCTGGCTTATTTTGGCCCCAGCTCACAAAGCTAGGTTGGGGGAATGAGGCTTTTAACCCATAAAAGCCAGAGAAGCCTTCACTGCAAGTCCTCCCGTGCACGTCCTTGCTCCCGGCGCGCGACAGCTTGGCACCCACTCCCACGTCAGGCTCACCATCTCCCCGCTTTATGAAGTCTCTTTATGGAGTTGCCCAACCTTTTAACCACCGAGCCTGCTGCTTCCAATACAGCGATGGGGCTGGCCTGGAGGAAAGAGAATGAGTGTTAATGAGATGAGGGGCAGGGAATGGGTCATGACCTCTGTCGGATCTCCAGGGGGCCTGGTTGAGAGCTGTCAGAACCCAGGTGGGGACTGAGGGGCAATGGCTGCTTCTAGCAGTGCCTAATAGGCAGGTGGCCTCAGGGCAGCCAAGGGCTAGGGCAGCCCCAGAGGTGAGGCTTGCAGTGGACCCCACTTTGGGCCCCTCCATTGCTGGTGTCCAAGTGACTTCAAGGGAACCCTTGGGTGGAACAGGAAGTTGTGAGGGGGCCAGTGGCTGGGTGGGGGAAGGGACGATGCTGGCGATGGTGATGGGAGAGTAACAAGCGAGCTGTGAGATTAGCACCCAAGGTGAGCCTGGCACCTGCGAGGACATTCTGTAGCCTCATCACCAAAGTGACCATCATCTGCATTGCCTGGGAGCTTACTCGACATGAAGGCTCTCAGTCTCCACCCCAGACGGGCAGGGAGAGAACCTGTACGTCAGCAAGGTCTCCGGCTGAGTCCACACATTGCTTTACTGCCACGACCTCACCGCTTCACTGCTCCGGCCGCCATTCCTACCTACACAGTGCGTTTGGCCTCACTCCGTCCTGTACGATATCTCGGGAAGTGGGCTTTTTGTCTTCAGATTTTACAGGTGAGAGAACTGAGGCTCAGCGATGAGAAAGTTCGTTGTCCAGTTTCATGACTAGGAAAGAAAAGGCAGCTTTGGAATTCGAGCCCAGGGCAGTCAGTGTAGCTCCAAAAGCAAGAAAGAAGTGATATGAGGTTGATGAGCTGGTTCTCTGATTCAGAGCTTCTGATTCTCCCCAGGGAAGGAAGTTACTCTAGGGCTGCTCTGGGCCTCAGCCTTGTACCTGTGCTGAGAGCTCCCAGGCCCCAGGAAGGGCCTGGGGGCACTACTCAGGGGTAACAGGGACACATCTTCCTGCCCCTTCTGCACCTGCAGCCCGGCCCTCCTGACGTCCCAGACAGCACAGGAGCCACCTGGGCCTGCAGGTGAGCGCTTCCAGGGCCAGCCGTTTCCCACCTGCCCGGGCTGGGGCAGGAAAGCATTGTGCAGTCTCTTCTTCAGGAAACCATGAAGCTACGATACTCTCTGTTGCAGCATCTCTGCCCATGGGACTGAGGTTCACGATGCGTCTCATTCCGAACCCCTCAATCTTCCCCATTAGCTGAGATTGCAGGTTCAGAGCACAAACATCGCCGCCTGTCACTGCCGCCGCCCGTCAGTCATCAGCCAGAAATGGTCTCGTCTCCTTCAATCCATCATGCGAGGTTTCTACTGCTCTTGCTGGAGACCCCTCTGGAGCCCTTCCCCCAGCCCCTGGCCCAGGAGATTTGCTGTTCTGAGAGGCCGGTGGGAGAGGAGGCAGGAGAGAAGGGTGGAGCATGACAACCCAAGCTGACTGCAGGGCCCTCTCAGAGCCTCCACCCAGCAGCCGCTGGAGACTCAGCTACATCATGAGGCAGGCTGGCTTCAGGTGCCAAGGAGAGACAGGGGGGTGGAGGGAGTGGAATCCTGCCCACCAGTCCCAGGGCCTGGGGTCTCTGCTGTCTGCCTCTGCAGCTGCAGTTACTCTGGTTAGGACTGCAGCTCTGGGCCCCCACCCCGCAGGCATTCTGACTGGGGTGGGGCTGCAGAATATGCATTTTTAACAGGGCTGCTCCTTGTGATTCTGAGGCAGTTGGTCACTAGCCCCAAAGCTGAAAACTTTGCTGGTGGAGCACTGCCACGTTAGCTGGGCTAGGCTAGGGTGCGCTGCTGTAACGAGCAGCCCCAAACCTCAGTGGCTTCAAACAGCGATATTTCTTTCTCAAGCTGCAAACTCTATGCAAGCTGGCAGGCAGCTCTGTTCATTGCGATGCAGGCCGACAGACCCATGCCAACCAGGCTCCTGTGCTCACCATGTTGGCGAGGAGCAGAGCTGGAGGCCCACATTAGCACAAGAACGTTGCAGTCCCAAAGAAACACTTGGTGCTTTTGCCCACCACCCACTGACCAGAACTAATCACAGGACCCTGCCTGACAGCAAAGGGGACGATAATCCTCCCACAGACCAGGAAAAAGAAACGGTGTGGCTGGACAGCGAGAAGGGCCCCCACCAGCACGCAGGAGGAAAACCCAGCCCCTGCCCAGGGAAACTTGATCCGTGTCTGGGTGAGCGTGGCACAAGGAGATGGAAAACAGACGGCCTAGGTCCACCATCACCAATTCTTGCGCAGCAGGATTATTTATAATAAATGTATATTAATGATAATGTTCACATTCATTTATATCATCTCACACATAATATACTTACAATGTTAGCTACTCATTGCAATATTGTATGTTTTATAATTGTCATGATATCGTATAATTTAAATGTTGTCATATTATAGACTCACTTCGCTTTTGGAGAAGGCCACACCATCGGTTAAAGGTCCAGCTCTTTGGGCTCCTCCTCCAGGGTCTTTCCAGTGGGGTTCAGGCCAACACGGCCAGAACAGGGTGGTTCATAAACTAAGCGCTTATTTTTTGGGCCTCCTGCAGTGAGCTGGCTCCCCATGCCCTTGGAACTCTTATATTAAGTCTGCACAGGTCCAGCAGCTCTCTCCAAACCTGGGTGCTGTGGGAAGCCCCAGAGATAACTGCCTTTCTTGCTCCTCCATCTCTGGGAGACACCGTCAGCCTCAGCCACCGGAGAAGGCGCTTCCGTCAGCGCCTCCTCGCCTCTTCAAGCCCGGCAGCCGTGCAGGGTCAATTCAAGGGCAGCAGGGAGCGCAGGTGAGGCAGATGAGCAGTGCAGCTGGGACTGAGACACAGCCGGCCTAGGTCCACCATCACTGAGGAGGGCGGCTGGGGGTTAGGGCAGGTGACTGGGGGGGAGGGGTGCTGGGGAAATGGTCAAACTTTTGAGAAAGTAAGAAGGTGACAAGTCAAAGTTTGACTCACTTTTACCCAAGTCACTGAGACCCCCAGACTAGAGTGGCAGGTGAAACAGGAGAACCCAATTACACAATCCACATTCTGGTGTCCCTAGGTCCCCGGGGATTGTGAACCCCCAGGCCCTCCCTTCTGTCAGGCTGGGCTGGCCTGACGGCCCGGGTGTGGGGTGGGCAGCTTTAGGCATCAACTGGGGCACTCATCACTCAGCAAGGGCAGCAAAGCTAATACTGAAATGATATTAATGATAATGTTCACATTCATTTATATCATCTCATACATAACATACATAACATTTATAAATCTCATCTTAAGGATCCTCCCTGCTGGCACAGTGGGTTAAGCAACGAACGATGAAGCAAACCGCAGCCATTGCAGCACGAGTTCAATCCCTGCCTCCAGCCAGGGAAGGAACCCACATGGCGCAGCAGATGGCTCCTGCCTCGCCCGCTGCTGCCCTCAGCAGTGTGTTTCAGTCCATCTGCCTGTTCTGCTCCCCGCTCTGTCCTGGTGGGTCCTCTCACCACCACCCCACCGACTTCTGGTCTGTACCCCAGTGCTTGTATGCATACATAAATCTTTTAAAAAATTTTCATCTTAAAAAAATGTTTGTGCCCTCCATGTAAGCTTTTTAATTCCTCCTAGAAAAAAATGCAAGGTGGTGGCTCAGAGGTCCCTAAATTCACGAGCGGCCTGTGCTCTCACTCAGCCACTCCCTGCTCTTTAATCCCAGTTATCACTCTTCTGTTTCTGTCTTTGGCTCCTTCCCTACCCCAATAGTCAAGGGGGGTAGCCATGGGAGGGTGCAGTGGGGCCTACCCAGTACTAACTGGGCATCTGACCTCAGATAGCAAAAATGCACAGAAGCTCATAGTGGGACGGGGAGAGAGGGGCTGGGTGGGGCTGGGAGCGGGTGCTGCTGATTTCAAGTCCAAAGCCCTGGGGTAGAGTCCCTGACTCAGCGATTTCCTCTCCATGTGGGCTTAGTAAACCTTATTCTCCTGATGTGCTCATTCATAACATAGGGCGAGAAGAACAGTCTAAATCCTTTCTGTTCATGCCTCTAACAAACATTTATTGAGGACCTTCTGTGTGCCAGGTAATATTCTAGGAGCCGGGGGCACAAGGGGAAGTAAGACAAACATAGCCGCTACGCTCATAGGACTTTGGTCAAGGGGGCTTGGGGGAGCAGGTAATAATCAAGTCAGGATGAATGACAGGTATGGTGAGTGCCACGAAGGAGGTAGTCGGTGGGATACAAGATAAAAGGGTTGAAGTCAGAAGGTGACAAATTTAGATAAGGAGTTTAGAGAAAGAGGAAAAGGAGACATTTAAGCTCAGACTAAGGTGCACGTGAAGATCTGGAGCAGTGTGTTCAGGCTGGGGCCAGTGCAAAGGCCCTGTGGCCAGGGGGCAGCCAGTGAGGCCAAGAAGAGAGCACCCAAATGACGCCCCCTACACCCCGGGAGAAAAGTGAGCTCCAACCCAGGTCACAAATGAGTGAGGCTCAGGAAATAGTTGGTGGAAATTCCGGCCTCCTGCCATGGCCCTTCCCATTGCCACTGGCTCAGGGAGAACCAGAAAGTGTTGACCAGAACCCCTGTCCAGCCAGGCTGCCCTAGGCCCACTGTCTCACCAGCACCAGGCAAGCTGGGCACTCAGCTGACCCAGCTCACAGGAGGGGAACAGCTCACCCCCTTGCAACCCAGAGGTCTTGGAAGGGGTGATGCTCACACACCTGGAAAGGTGGGCTAGAAAGACTCCTCACGGAGGAGACGGCTGGGGTCTACCACCCGCTAGAGCAGCTTCACTTCCTCCGGACGACACACGCAGAGGAAGAGTGACCTCTAGTGATGGATGCCCTGCAGGGAGCACTGGGCCCGTTTCAGAAACTGGGCAAAGCGGAGGCAAGGTGGGCAAGGCCGTGTGGGAGTCGAGGAGTCACAGCGCTCCGTGGGCCAGGAGCACCACTGCTCGCTGAGAGCAGAAACAGGAGCACTGCGAGGGCACTGGGCGCTGGGGGGCAGCAGCTCTGAGTGGAGTCCCAGTTCTGCCAGGTGGTGCGGGTGGCTGAGACTTTCCCAGCCTCAGTGTCCCCTTCCAGGCATTCCAAGACCTCACCGTGCCTCACACCAGGACTCCAAGGCAGGACTGGTGTCTCATTTAGAAATGCGGAATTGGAGACACACCCAGGGCTACAAAGGGCCAGACTGGAGGTTCAAGTTAAAAGTGACCACGCCTACAGTCCACCCCTTTCCATTGTGCCTCAGGCTTCCTCTGTCCTGAACTCATCAGGCGCCAGCCCTTCTCAGGAATCCCATGGGCGCCCTAGGTATGGTGTGTTCTCAGGGGTCCTCTTTGGAGCTGCACGGGATGGGAGGCAGGGCCAGTTCAGTACAAGTTAGCAGGAAGTTCACGTGTGTGTGTAAGGTTCATGTGTATGTGTGTGCTGCATTTGTGTGTGTGAGCAGGGTTTGTGTATACATGTGTGTGCAGGGTCCTTGTGTCCCAGGTCTTTGTGTGCGTGCATGTGTGTGCACAGTGGGCATGTGTGCATGTGCATGCATGCACAGTGTCTGTACATGTGTGTAGATGTGTGTGTGCATGCACAGCATCTGTGCATGTGCAGGAGTTGCTTATCTAGCACAAGCCATGGCCCTCCGGCCGCAACAGCCCAGCTCCTTGCATAGCGCTAACAGAGAACCCACCTGGGCGCTGGGGAGGATGGAATTGGACTTCAGATGCTTGCCTGGATTTGGGCCTCATGTTCATTGTGCATTTCAATCAGCGCAGATGAAGAAACTGATAGAAAGAACCTCGAAGGCCCTGTGCATCTGCTCTCCAACACCCAGCTTTGGTGGTAAGTTCTGGGGGGCTTGCTGCCTCCATCGCTGCACTCCATGCCAACGTGGGGAGTCTGTGATCAGCAGAGTTCCTCTTTATACTAATCTGTCATCTGCCTCCGCTGAACCTTGAGTCATCAGTTCTCTCTTCCTAAAGTCACAGGAGACAAACCTCATGGAGGGTTTCTTATAATACCTAGTGTCACAAGTGCCACCACAACACAGGATTTCGAAAACTCTTCTGGGGGACAATAGTCCTATTCCCCTTGACCATTCCTCACGGAGACCCATCCCTCTTCTAGGTCCTCCCCGTCCTGATTTTGTCTCTGGTGACCTTGTCTGTCTGATCCAAGTTACTCTTTAAACATTTGGAAAATTGTATGTGAAATGCACATATCCTGACAACGAAATTTCAGGGGGGAGCCATGAACACGACCAATCATACTATATGTGCTACATGGTCCCATAAAGTAGAAAAAAAGACTCGATCAATCACTTTAGAAAGGGCTGAAATATGTCCTCCCTGGTGGCCTAGGGGTGACGTCTCAGCTCTATCAAGCTATCACCAGCCACTGCTCATGAGTTCGATCCCCAGCCAGGGAGCTGACTCTCATGGTGCAGCAGATCTCTCCTGTCTCGCCCGCTGCTCCCCTCAGCAGTGTGTTTCAGTGGATCTACCTATTCTGCTCCCTGCTCTGTCTCTGATAAATCCTCTTACCCCCGTACCTCTGGCCTATACCCCTGTTCTTCTATGCATCAGTCAATAAACAAGTCTTTTAAAAAGAGACTTGAAATAGTAAGGTTTCTTATTTCTTTTGATTCAACTATGCCAAATTTTCTTTTTTTTTTAAAAGATTTATTTATTTATACATACAAGAGCTGGGGTACAGGCCAGAGTCCAGAGAGGTGAGAGGATTCACCAGAGACAGAGTGGGGAGCAGAACAGGCAGATGGACTGAAACACACTGCTGAGGGCAGCAGCGGGCGAGGCAGGAGGGGTCTGCTGCGCCATGAGGGTCCCCTCACCAGCCGGGGGCAGGGATCAAACTCATTGCCTCAGTGGCTGTGGTTTGCCCCACAGTATGCTGCTCAACCCACTGCACCACCAGGGAGGCCCTATGCCAAATTTTCAAAAACAAAAATCTATTTTATCTAGTCAAAGTATGCTTGTTTAGAGAAAAGAGGGTGGGGATAGCAAAAGAGAGAGGGAATGGGGTCTTTCCTACCCCACTTCCCAGCTATCAACCTCTGGACACTAGATCATATGTTCAATTGAATATATATTTACGGAGAATTTGGGGGCCTCAGAGTTTCTGACTCACCTCCCTGTTGGGGAATAAATCCTTGAATTGCCCTCATGTAATGTGATCAGATTTTCAGAAAGGAAAAGAGGCCAATCTTTAATTAACTGACAAATTGTTTCAAAGAAATTCTATTTCCTTCCTATTTCGGTACCTGTAATCTAATTCCCATCTGGAAACCAGACTTCCCCCACTCTTGTCTGTACACACGCAGGCCCCCACCCCAATCCAGAGACCATAATCTGGCTTACAGCTTCCATCACTCTGAGCCCGACAGGTGGCTCTTAACTGGGCATGCAGCCCCGTCAGAGTTAGAGAAGTCTGTGTCAAGAAATCTGAAAAGAGGCTCTTCCCCAGAGGATTTGAGGCAATGGCTGGAGCTGCTGCAGCAATTTGACAACAGAGAGGGCAGGATCTACAATATAGTAGTAACATTAACAGTAAATACGCCAGCATCCATTTCCAGCGGCTCTCACTGCCCTGCCTCTGTGTGTCTCAGTGTGTGGCACGGAAGACGGATCTGCATCCTATTTGCCCCACCCTCTGCCACGGTCTCCTCCCTGGGTCACTGGCCACTTCCTTCTTCTAAAGGAAGTCATTTATCTGAAGCCATTTCCCTCCCATGGCAGGCAGGAACACCAGGTCTTCACTGCCTGTGACCAGAGCTTCTGGACAACATCGAAGGCCGGCCTCAGAGTTGTCTGGGTGCCCTAAATCTCAGATAATAGGATCAGGGATCTGCAATCCTTGTGTTCTGAGAAAGCTCTGGAAATGCTGTGTCTACAAAAGGAACCAGGTGTTGAGAGCACCCAAAAGTCCTGAGCAGACCCTGGCTCCCTGGAGCAGCGTCACCCCGCAGCTCCAGGGCCCGCAGCCCTGGCCCAGGCGTAGGCCTCCCGACCCAGCCACCATGGTCCTCTTATTGTCCTCAGCCCTGGACGCAAGAGAAACAGGCTGAGAAAAGGACAGAATCTGAGGGGAAATGCAGTGGGCCCTGGAAGAAATAGTTTATGGGAGACCCCTCACCCCCTTTCTTAGAATGTGGTCATCGAGGGGGGCCTTCTGACCCTGGAGGGGACCCGGACACCTCGCTGTTCTCTGCAATTCCCGCCCCTGCGCTCTGACTCCACTACCTCAGTACCCCGTGGGTTGGCCTTGATCTCTGCCTCTCCCTCACCTCGTTTGGAGGGTCTTCTAGAGAGGACACCAAATCTCTCCTTGTCTCTGGGCTCCCTGAGGGTGTCACAGCTGTGCATGGGATCAGCTGTCTCACCCCACCAGGAGATGGAGATTTGCCCCCGCTGGGCCAGGACACAGGCGTGTGGTTGCTGTGAGCCTACTTTGAGAAAGAACAAGGAGGGTGTTAGAGTCCTCCAGTACTTCTGGGGTTGGGTGACACGAGGGAAGCTACCTGGTGACTCCTCGGTTGGACACCTGCCTCCACAGCTGCCAGTTGCAAGGAAGTCACTGGGGGAACAGGGGAGGCCACTCCCCCTGGAAGCTTCAATCGGCAGCCCCTTCACTCATGCCACAGATTTGTAGCTGATGCCTATGTGCCCCTTTTAGCAATTGGTGGCATAGACTTAACAAAATTCCTGTTCTTACGAGGATGTTGTTCTAGGGGGGATTCAATTAATAAAAAATGAGCAATATCTAATAACAATAGACATCATGTTGAAATTTGTAATGGGGTGAAGTGACAGTGACTGACTAGGATACTCTGTCACCCTAGCTGGTCCAGGAATAGGAACTCAAAGGAGTTGGTCATGGGGAAAGCAAGGAAAGTATATTTTAGATAGAAGGATGGACCAGTGCAAAGGCCCTGGGGCAGAAATATGCTTGAAATATTGCAAGAACAGAGGTGAAGCAACAGCTTGCATTCATAGAACACTTATTATTGCGCCAGACAGTGTTCTAAGCCCTGTATGCTTCATTTAACTTTTATGATCAATCTATAGAGTATGGCCTTTAACAGTCCCATTCACCAGTAGCAACAATGGGACTTGAAAGGTTGCCCAAGGTCATATAACCAGGAGGGCGAAGTTGAGGCCCACGCCCATCCGGCTAACTGCAGAGTCTGTGTTCCTGACCACCGTGCAGGGGATCCGTGGCCAGGGCAAGGCTACAGAAACCGATCTGGGAGTCCTGAGCATTGATGGTGTTGAGCACTGAGCATTGACGCACCAGGTCTGGCCAAGGTGGGTCAAGCTGATGCACCAAGGAGGGAAAGAGGAGGGCTGGGGCTGAGCCCTGGGAGCAACTTTCAGAGGTAGAGCAACCAAGGGGGTGGGAGGGACACGGGAGCCTATGTTGTTATGGCAACCAAGGAGGACACTTGAAGAAGAGCAAAGTAAGAGGTCACCAGGGTCAAATGAGCAGGGAAACCAGGTAAAGCGAAGGTGGAGGAATGACGAATGGATTTGGTATTACGGTGGGAAGGGCTCCTGCTGGAGGCCTGGAGAACAGGCACGAGGGCATGGGGTTTCAGGGACCCCACAAGAGCTGGGTTCAGAGGACAACGTGGACAGCAGGTGGGGACAGGAAGTTGAGCTGATTCTAAGGCAAAGTGAAAAGAGCACTAGACTAGGAGTCCAAAGACCCCCCTGGCATAGCCCTGGGATCTTGAACAAAAGGTCTACATTTTCTGAGCCTCAGTTTCCTCATCTGTAAAATGGAGATGATACTGAGGCCCGCTTTGTGGGACGGCACTGAGGCTCAAGTGAGAGAGATGAGAAAGCTTTGAAAACCGCAAAGCCCTGTGCAGAGAAAAGATATTTTAGGGCTCTCAAATGACTCCGGGAGTGTAGGAGTCGGGATCTGCTCCCCCCTCTTTCTCTGCTTTAACCATCTGTCTCTCCAACTGGAAATCTGTTCCTCCTGACCCCTAGCTGACCAGAGCCTTCCCTCTCCCTCTGTCCTGCCATAGCCTCCTCCTCGCAATCCTGCCTTGGCTCTGGGGGCTCAGTTGCATATGCAAATGTCTCCCAAACCAGCTGGTGTCTGCCTCCCCGAAACACATGTTCCAAAGCCACTCTGTCTCACGGGGAGGGGGACAGAGCCTCTGCCCGCTCCACGGCCCAGAGGGGACACATGGCTGGGCAAAGGCGGACACAACCAGCAGATGGAGGAAGGCTGCTAGGCGGGGCAAAGAGGACAGGAGAGGGGCCAGGAGAGGGGCTGGTGATAGGCGTGGGCAAGGCGGACAGTGGCACGGATGGACGCGGTGAGCACTGTCAGGCGCTTGCCGGCCTCCGCAAGGGCACCAGGATGCCTGCGTCCCTTCGGCCCCATCCAGAGGGCTACCTGGTAATATTGGGAAGCCTCCAGCACTATCCCAGGTTTTGCAAAATTAGCCTTGCCTCCATTAAAAAAGCACAGAAATCAAGTCCTCAGAGCTACTAGAGGGCACCGAGGAGAGTATAGGGACACTCATATGTTCATCCTCCCGGCGAGGAAACCACACAGTGGTTTTTCCATGCACACCAGCAGCAAGGGCCCTCGGACACCCCTCTCCACGTGCGCGCCTCCCCCAGACACCTCGCTCCTGGACTCATCCCCGCAGGCTTCTTTAGACGACCTCTGTGAAGGCACTCCTAAACCAGGTGCACTGTAGCTCGGTGCGTCTTAAACTTCTACCTACACGGCCCATGGCTCATCTGCTTTGGCCACTGGCTGCCTTTGGTTCCCTGTCACATTTACAGAATTCAAGCATGCTGACCACTGTCTCACGGGCATGCCCTCTTGCCCGTGGACGCTCAGTCCTCTCAGCCTCTGGCTGCCTCTAGCCCCCTATGCCTAGACGCGGACTCCAGGGCACCGGGTTGAAAATCTCAAGCTACGACCTGGGTTGGGTTTTACTTTCCAGCTCGTGGTCCTGAAAGGGCCTGGGGGGAGGGTGGGAGGGGGTGTGGGAGCCCAGTAGCAATCGGGGCTTCTGCCCGGCAGGGCTAGCGTGATGAGAGGGCCCAAAGCAGCCACATGTCACCCCGCCCCTCGCAGGACACACCTTGGGGCGCCTCTGCAAGCCCTGACCCCAACCTCATACACGCCCACGGGGTGAATGGTGTTGTTTCTCCATTTTCCAAGTGAGGAGCCCTGTCAAAGTGACCCCCACAGGGTCACTAGGTGCCGCCATGGACCTGGACCTGTGAACCACAGCACGGCTGCCCGGGGCACACCCTGTGTGTCCTGTGCGCCCCACCCACCGGCCAGGTGCAGATGGTCTCTTCCCGGAGCCGGAGCTTTCTGCATGCTGCAAGCTGCGAAGCCCGAGGCCTGCAAGAGGAGCCGGGAGCGCCAGGCACAGACAAGGGGGCAAGGACGTGGGTTTGTCATCTGGATGTGCTTTCCAGCCCCATGTGGTCACCCAGAGAGCCATTCCCTGAGATGGGGAGTGGAGGACTCCACTCCCCAGCTGCCGTGATGCTCTCTCAATGCACCGTGGAAAGAAAGCCAGGCTCAGAGTGCACACCGCCACCAGCAGCCTGCCCTGCCCTGCCCTGCGCGGGGTGCACACCCCCCACCCCATTCCAGGGTCCTCAGGCAGGGGAGGGACTCACACTGTTCACGCCAGACATTCAGACCTTGAAAAATGTTTCCTCTTCCTCTGAGCCGCCTCTTTATAGCTCTTTGTGCAGAAAAGTCACTGGCGTGTGGCGCTGGATGCCAGCGTTTGGCTTTCTGCAAGAGGCCCTTGTTTCACCCACATGGGGCGCTTTTTCTGAGCAGTGCTTAAGCGTGGACGGAGGGCACCGATCATGGTATCACAGAGTTGTCGGCACCCCGTTCCCAGGCCTCGGGGAGGGGCGGCGCTGAGCCTTGGAGAAGGAACTGTGGGCACAGGCGCGTGCTAAGTCCCTGTCCCTGCGCAGGGGGCAGGCACGCAGCTCGTGCCTCTCGGGCACTCCCAACACAGCATGCAAGTCTGGGCAAGGGGAGGGGCACCCAGGACCAGGAGCGCCACAGGCAAGAGCGCCCGCAACGCGCCATCTGCGCCAGCCAGCGAGGGCTGCTGCCGCAGAACCCCGCAGACTGACGTCAGCAGCAGAAATCCATTCTCTCACATGTCTGGAGGCGGGAAGCCCACGAAGAAGGTCCCCACAGGTCTGGCTTCTTCTGCGGTCCCCTCCCTGGTTTGCAGATGGAGCCCTCTCCCTGTGCCTGGTGATTCCTCTGTGTACCTCCCTGGGTGCTGTCCTACGGGATCAGAGTTCGCCCATACGACCTCCTTCCACGTAGTCACCTCTTAATTCTCCAGTGCAACATTCTGAGTGAGTGGGATTGAGACTCCAAAATATGAATTTTGGGGGCACAGCGGCTCACATCAAGGCCTCTCCACCTCCAAGCCTGAGTTCCTCACATACCCCCCCCCCCCCGCCCACCACGGTGCCGTGGGCACTGGGAGAGCTCTTGAGATCCCGAGTCCAGCGTTGTTGCAGGTGGGATGGCCAACCTCACAGGGGAAGTGGACATGTTCTGGAAGTTAAGGGGCTGTGGTTCTCTGGATGAGAGGTGTTTGGGGCTAGCAGAGAGGGGGTTATGTCGGAGCAAAAGTGCGTACTCCCTAAGGACCCAAATGGAATACCTGGGAATCTAGGAACAGCAGGTGGGAACGGGGGTCCACAGACTGTGGCTGGAGGTTGCCTCTGGCCTCTGAGGGGCGCTGCCTTCTGCCCCAACTCTGTGCTGTCCAGGCGAGCTATCCCAAGAGAGTCCCATGCAGCCTTGAGAATCCCACTCCAGCTGCTGCCCCCTCGCTCCACAGTGGCGTAGCCCCTCGGGGGGCAGTGTGTAGGGGAGGAGGGTGCTGTGTAGCGTGCGCTGCAGAGGGCAGGAGGCGACATACATGGTCTCCATCTCAGCTCCTCGCCCCTCCCGCAGCCATGCCCCCTCCTGCCCCTGTCCCTGCAGAGAACTTCCTCCAACTGTGTGCCCCACCCCCAGCCCTCCCGGCACACCCAGGGAGGGCGCTGGCAGCTGGAAGCTGGCTCCCGTGCTGCCTCCCTCTCTGTGCGCACCTCCTGGTACGATTATTAAACACAAATTGCTGCCTGCAGGGTCCTGATTCCAAATTCCGTTTCAATTATCTCAGCCATTTAGACACAAAGCGGCCTGTGTTTGCAATCGCCAGCATGAAGGAAGCAGGAGAAGAAGGTCCAGTGGCTCAAACTTGGGAAGTCCCCACTCCAGGCTGAACTTGCTTGTGCAGCGACGACAGGCCTGGAGCGGGAGAGCAGCTGCCTGGGACATGCACCACCGAGACCGGTGCCCGCAGGGCCGGGCACAGACGGACAAGCCCTGAGGCTCCTCCTCAAGGGAATGTACTGACAGCCCCAACCCCGCTTCTGCAAGTGGTGGCAACCTTACTGGGTGCCCCCATGTCTTATCACTGGTTCTGGGGAGAAGGACAGCGACACCCCCCGCCCCCCGCCCCTTCCTTGCAGGAACTTCATGAAGTAGAAGAGGAAGAGAGTTGTGGACTAGTCTGTGAGCCTTCTCCAGCACCTCCCAGTCCCGCCTTTCTTCATAAACTCTGGAGAATGGAGATTGTACCTTGCTCCCCCAGTGCCCCATGAGGCGATGAAAGTGAGGGCAGGGTCTGCTCTCATTCAGGCTCGCCATTTACTAGCCAGATGTTCTTGGACGAGTGACGGGGCCTTGTAACCGCCAGCAGGTGAAACGGTCCTGGTTCTTGTCCTCATAGAGTTGCTGTGGGGGTTAAATACAACGTCACGTAAACCCCGTGCCTGGCATGTGTGAGTGTGAGTGTGACGTCAGCGCTAGCTGTTGGAGTTACAGGCCAACAAATTAGGGAGTCCCAGCCACTCTGGCCAAAACCGCAGGTGTCAACCCTCCAGTGCTCCCCTCCCACCTGCCACCCCAATCCCTCCTGGAAGTCCATGATCCCAGGAAAGGCCATGGGGCTGGCCGGATGCTGGGCCGCTGCTGACCGCCTGGCCAAACCCAGGGGCTGTGGGCAGCGGCTGGACCTGGGCAACGGGAGGGGCCACTTACAGCCGCGCTCAGCGAGGGCCAGTGAGCCATTTGTCACGCCGGCCCGGGCACCTTGTTCTACCTGTGTTGAGTGTGTTTTATTGGTGTTGAGCAGAGTGAGGCCAGAGCAGAGTCAGGGATGGGAAACCCACTCAAGTGAAAAATGAGGAAAGCCAGATGGGATTGAGAAGAGTGAAGGGGGAGAGGCGACCGGGAAGGAGGTGAGGGGGTGGGCTGTAAAACACAAGACAAATGTGGGAGGCAGCCCTGGGGTTACTGGCGAGGGGCTCAGGCTCTGTGTGCCTTCCTCCTCCCGCTGGACCCCGCTAGAGCCCTGGAGGCCGTGGCGGCTGCAGTGAAGGCAGGTCAAGAGCGTGGAGGGAGGGTGGAGGATTCCGGGGTGGGGGGGGGAGCCAGGAGCCCAAAGAAAGGGGGTTTTCAAAGAAGATCAAGCTCACCCCTGGCCCTCTGCTCCCCATCTTCCACCTCCGCCTCAGTCTTCCCATCACCTCTGAAAAAGGAGGCTTGGCTGACCTGCTTAGAATTCCAGACTGTTCCTTCAGTGTCCCTCAGCATAGAAGCTTCGAGTCCAAGCCAGGAAAAGAGACTGGCTGGGCAGGTTTAGACATCTCCCTGTCAAGAACAAGAAAGGGGAAAGAGTGGGAGAGAGAGAGAGAGCGGGAGCGAGAGAGAGAGAGAGAGAGAGAGAGAGAGAGAGAGAGAGAGAGAGAGAGAGAGAGAGAGAGAGGAGGAGGAGGACAGGCAGGAGAGGGAAAGGAAGAGAGGGGGAGAGTAGGAGAGAGGGAGATAGAGAGATAGACACTCAGCTTTGTGCCTACAACAAACCACTAAAGGTGCATTTTTAATTAAATTTATACAAAATGTGTCAGTTTTATCTCTAGGTTTCAAACCTGACTCTTTTCTATCAAAGAGAAGTATTGATCTCCATTGCCCCGGAGCTACCTGACTGAATTAAACAGAATAAATAGAAGGAGGAGGACTAAAAGGAGCAGAAACAACTGCAGAGAGGCAAAATCTAATGGCGCCACAGTCATTTGCTGCAATTAAAAAACAAAACCATTTAGAGGGACCGTTTAACACCTTGAAGTCAGAAAACTCTTGCTTCAAAAAAAAAAAAAAAAGCTCCAAACAGCTCCCAGGCAAAACATTTTAATTGCTCTAAATCCTTCTCTCTTTGACTGCGTTGAGGTCTGTGCATTTCCCTGCAATACCCAGGCACGCACGCAGCTTCATCCCCCGCGCACCGTCAACCCTTGGCCTTCCATAAGGGGCCGGGCTCTCACCAGCAGGCGGGTCAGCAGGCGCTCCACTCAGTTTCCTCCTCTGTAACAGGGACACAGTATCTCGCACTACACAGTGCTGTCCAGGGACGGAGAGGGCTGTGCAATGCCCGTACAGGGTCAGTCACATATATGGTGCTTGAGGAAGTCACGGTTTCCATGCAGACAGTGCTGGATTCTCGCCAAGGAGGGGACTTTGTGGAAACATTTCCCTGTGCATGACCAGCAACTTCTCTGAGGATTTTACCCTTCGTGCTATGGGGCCCTCCTGCCGTGAGACACTGAATTGCGAAGTCGGGTCTCACAACCTCCCATTTGCTATGTGTAGCATCAACAGAGGACCTGCCAATCAACTAAGGGACTGAGGGGCCAGCGATGTCTGGCCCATGTGGCCACCTCATACCCCTCACCTCTCAGCCCCCGCGGCACCAGGGCACCTGAACCCCGACACCCAGAGCTCTGCTCTCTGGGGAGGCCTCATGCCGGGCCTTACACTGCTGACCTGTCCTGAAATTCTATTTTTTTTTAAGGTTTATTTATGCACACAATAGCTGGAGTTCAGGCCAAAGTCATGGGAGGTGAGAGGATTCACCATAGACAGAGCAGGAAGGAGAACAAGTGAACAGACTGAATATACCGCTGAGGGGAGCAGCGGGCAGGCAGGAGAGGTCTGCTGCGCCATGCGGGTCCCCTCCCTGGCCGGGGCTCGAACCCGCACTGCTGTGCTGCGGATGCTTCACAGTGCGGCGCTCAACCCACTGTGCCACCAGGGAGGCCCCTGTCCTGAAATTCTTCACCATCTTTAACGCTTCCTCTGTTTCATTCGGCCCGTGGCTTGTGAGGTCACGGACCTCAGTGTACTCCTGCCCACCCACGTGTCCCTCTGTGCTTATTTTTGTCGCTGAAAACCCTGGTGGTATCTTAACTCGTTTCTTCTCTCTCTCTCCCTGCCTCGACGGCACGAAGACCAGATGCGAAAGCTGTTTCCACCCCTCCCTGGTTCTGGCGCCCCGATCCAGTCCCTCGGCACCTTACATCTAGGGGCACGACCACTTCCCCGGCTCAGGTCTCCTCCTTTTCAGCCCATCGCACGAGGCTCACGTGTACCTGGTCGGCGTGCACCACGAAGCTAAGGGCAGTCCCTGGGCACAGAGCGGCTCTGCTCCCACAGCATCAGCATCAGCTGAGACCTTATTAGGACTTCGGGTCGTAGCCACCTCCTGAGGGAATCTGATTCTGCACTGGGCCCAGTGGCCTGGGTTTAACGGGCCCCTTGCTGGTTCTGAGGCCTAGTCTTCTCACAGGTACTGGTCAACAGCCACCTCTGTGTCCCCAGGCCTCCAGACCCAGCACGGCCCCTCCAGAGACCCACGCCCCTGCCCTCGAGCCCCTCTGGGGAGGCAGAATGTCCAGGCTGCAGAGCCCATCACCCCGCCTATCGGGAGAACTGATCACCCGGTGTCCCGTGGGCAGTGGTGGGCCGGCCAGCGCTGCTTAATTAAATGGGGGGAAGATCAGGTTAATGCCAGATAAGCAGGCTGGATTAAAACAGACAGAAGAATGGACAAGGGGGAGCTGTCAGCACCCTGGCCTGTCTGGAGTGATTATTAATAATGATAAGCCAGAGAATGGGAATAATAAAGGAGTAATGAACTGGTTCTGAAAGTGACAGGAGATGGACTCTGATAGAGCGCAGAGCCCCGGGGGCTGGCTGCCCCCAGAGGGGGAGGCGGAGGAGCAGGGTTTGCTCCTGGTGAGGCTGAGGGCTGGGGCAGGACTCTCTTCTTTCAGGGAGGCCAACAACCCAAGAGGCCTGTCTGACCCGGAGTCCAGCGGAACCTGCACCCACTCGCCTTCCTCTAGACGACCGTGGCCTAAGGCCCTAGATGCAGCCAAATCATTGGGGCGCAGTGTTCAAAATGCACCACCCAGTCTCTGCCACAGAACTTCCCCAGGTCTGGGGGGGTCTGGCATCTGCAAACTGCGAGTCTCCAGGAGGACCCGCTGCAGGTGCAGTAGCTTTGACGCGCCCCGATCTTACAGGGGGCAGACTGCAATGAACCTGAAGCAGGGGCACATTGCTCGTTTGGATCATTGCAGAGTCCGCCTGGCAGCAGCTGACAAAGAACAGGTATTTCGGGGTGGCACGAGGAAAGCTATGTCTTCTGTAAATGCTCTGCGAAGCAGGGCAAAGGTGCATTTGCAAAGTGTGCCCCCAAATTGGCCTTGCTGAGTCTGGGTCTCCTGCCATGGGTGCTGGGCGACACCAGCCTTGCTCTCTCCTCCCATCAGTGCTCACACGTCCAGGGAAACCAGAGGGCAGGGGCAGGTACAGCGGGTGCTGTTCCTCCCCTTTGTGCTTCAGGGGAAGGGGGTTCAGGAGGGCCAGATCTTTCCAAAGGAGCAGAGGGCGGCTTGTGTTTCCTGGGACACTCCTGATTTTCCAGTATTGGCCACTGATGCACAAGTGTCAAGACGGCTGAAATGTTTCAGCCAGCAGTGAGTGCAGACCAGACTGTGACGGAGCAGGCACAAGGCTCTCAAATGGGGCTGGGGTTTCGAGAGCGGCTTGTTCAAAATGCCAGTTCTCAGGTCTTCCCTGCCCTGGACTAGCCACCCCAGAGGACAGGAGTCTTCTCAGCCATTTCCTTCCCAGTGGGTGGTCGGTGTGAGCAGAGCTGCCTGTCCTTTCAAGGACTTTTTTTAAAAAAAAGATTTATTTATGCATACAAACACTGTGGTACAGGCCAGAGGTGTGGGGGTGAGAGGATCCACCAGAGACAGAGTGGGGAGCAGAACAGGCAGATCTACTGCAACACACTGCTGAGGGGAGCAGCTGGCGAGGCAGGAGAGGTCTGCTGTGCCCTGTGGGTCACCCTGGCGGGGTATCGAACTCGTGCTGCAGTAGCTGCATTGGCCTCATAGTTCGTTGCTTAACCCACTGCACCACCAGGGAGGCTCCCCCTTTCAAGGACTTGATGGAACCTGGTAGAAAGGATTCTGAGGTGAGCAGTGCTGAGGTGGAGAGGGTAGCTCAGGGGAGTGCCCTCAGTGGCAGTCATGGAGGTGGGGTGAGGGGGAATGGCTAGAGAGGGGGTAGGTGTGAGGTAGCACCTCTGTGGGAAAACTGCTACCACTGAAAGGAATGAGGGAGAAAGGTACCAGGAGGGAAGGCCTGCCAGGTGTGTGAAGTGGAAAAGCAAGACGTAGGTCAGATTTGTAGAATGGGTCCCGGTGCACAAATAAAACTGAGCTCTGGGTCTCTGTCAATCTGCCCACATGTGTACAAGCATGCTGAAACATTTAGTAGACACCACGGTCACCTCTGAGAAGGGCTGTGGAATGCAGAGCAGTGGGGTTGGGAACAGGGCAGAAAGAAAAGGGGATTCACAGTGTGGCTGACCCTCTGACAGCATATGGGTTTCAAATGTTCAGGTCCACTTATGAGCAGATTTTTTTTCTACTCTTTTTTTTTTTAAAGATTGATCCTTTTATGCGTGCAAGAGCTGGGGTACAGACCAGAGTCACAGGAGGTGAAAGGATTCACCAGAGACAGAGCGGGGAGCAGAACAGGCAGATGGACTGAAGTACACTGCTGACCTGCGGTGGCTGAGGATGCTTCACAGTGCGGTGGTTAACCCCTTGCGCCACCAGGGAGGCCCTAAGCAGATTTTTTTCTCAAAAAAAGTCCTTGGGTTCTGCATTTGTGGATTCAACTCACTCCCCATGTCGGTTGGTTGAATACTTGGATGCAGACCCAAGGATACAGAGAAGACTATAAAGAACCTGGGAGTATCTGCAGGTTTCCGTAAGGGTGGGGGAGTAATGGGCATAGGGTGTGGTCCTGAAATCAACCCCCTGTGGATAAAGGAGAGGCTACAGTTAAGTTTTGTGGGAGTAAAAAATTAGACATGGATTTTTGGCTGCACAGGGGTCTGTGCCCCTAATGCCCGCGTTGTTCAAAGATCAACTGCATTTAGATATATAGTTAATACGTAGTGATTGTGTCAGGAAGATTGTGTCTTAAAATAAGATTGTATAGTATTTTAAAGAGAAGCTTTTCTTTTAAAGCTCTAGCATCGAGAGTTCCTACATCCCTGCTTACTCCCCAGGCCAAAGGTGCAATCAAAAAGACAGGGCATCACAGCTTTTAAAAATGGTCTTAGGCCCACTTGGGCCCACCCTGTGTCCTCATCCGAGCTCCATGGAGCTCGGCTTCATTCGCAGGTCAAAAGTGAGCGTCAGATACCTGAGTTTTTCTCCAAATTAGACCATCAGCCGTGCCTGTTGGTTCGACTTGCTGGATTTTCCTTCCCAACCATAATTGTGGAAAATTAAACTGAAGATAAATTGAAAAGGTAGCTCTGGCATCTGAGCAGCCCCCAGTCCTGGGGCCAGGGACCAGGTGCTTCGGGACCTAGCTGGTAGGGTGGCCAGGCGGCCCCTGCTGCACGGTGGGGGTGGGGAGGCTTGGGGGTGGGGGAAGGGGAATTGTGCAAAGACTCCTAAGGTGCCCTGTGGCAGACAGAACCCGCCCACCTGTACCCGAGGCCCTGAGGGGGCGCGGGAGAATCTTTTTCAGGTTATGTTTACATACATACAATACACATGCAAACAGCTTCATACCTAAAAAACAAATCAGCCCCTTTATGTGGAAGTTTGATGAGATTTACAAAAATAAACGAATGTGTAGCCACCTCCATAGTCAAGCTATGGGACTTTCCCATCATCAGTCCCAGGGTTCCCTCTTGCCCCTTTATAGTCTATTCCTACGCACCATGGTTTGGAAATTTTGCTTTTTCTGCTCTCTAATTAAAGCACTAAATGACACCCCTGCCCCCACCCCCCACCCCCTCTGCTTCTACTACCAAGTTCTGTCTCCTCCACCTACAGCCCAGGAAGCAGCTTCCTTACTCAGTCTTTGTTCTGTGAAGCTCTCCGCTCAAGGACAAGCCTTTGTCCTTAAAGCACCCCAGGGCTCCTGCCTTGGGTACAGTGCAGCTGCCCAGCGGGGCCCACCGAATAAGCCTGGCCCTTCGCAAAGCTGGCAGCGGCCTCCCTTTGCTGCCACGGAACAGGCCCCGGGACCCCCGTACCCCTGTAAGACTGTCTGGCGCGGAAAGCTTGGCTGCCTGGCCTGGCCCCGGGGTCTGGGCGCCGATACCAAAACGCCCTCTCTTCTGCTCTCGTGCCGAAGCCCCCAGGTCACAATGCGAGGAAGCCCGTGGCCCTGCAGAGGGCACATCCGTGTCTCCGGGCAGGCTGGGTGCCATGACGCTGCTTGGCTCTGCCCATGCAGCTCCTACGGAGGCTCCTCAGCTGCTAGGGAGGAGCTGCCGGCGCCTCCTGCTGAGAAGACAGCAAATCCTTTTGCCAAATGCTTGTTGCGGGGCCTTGAGTTCCTGCTTCTCAGGCCTACTCTGTAGGATCAGCTTCCAAGCGGGCACTTTCGTGAGTGAGACTGGGTTCTGCCTCTGGCCAGCCTCCCCTTGTCCCCTCAGGGTTACCAGTCCAAATCAAATCCTCTCCTCAGCCAGCTTTGGGGTCTGCCGAGAGGCCCTCTCAGCCCCGCCCTGGAGTCCTTGCCCACTCACGCCAGTGGGACTGCCTCAGGCCCGCTGTTTGGGTCCTCTGGGCAGCAGACACCAAGACAGAGCGGGGAGTGCAAGGGACTGAAGGAGGGCGGGGGCTGCGAAAGACAACGGGGAGGGGTGGCGTGGGGCAGCCTGGTGGTGGTCAAGTCTGAGCTCTGCGGAGAGAGAGGGGCAAGGATGGTGCAAAGGGCAGCCAGAGGCCTGGGAACCAGGGGCCTGCATGCAGGCACATCCTGACGCATCTGAGCGTACGCCCTGCAGAGCTCCTCTCTGGAAGGGCCTCTGGCAGGAGGAGCCAAGTGGCCAGGCCCTGAGTCTGGCCCTCGCCCTAAGCTCAGCACAAGACCCGCTGGCTGCAGGGCGGAGCTGCTCTCCCCCGAGACCTGAGGCCAGACCTGCTCCAGCAGCCTCAGCCACCCCTCACTCGGCCTCCGCAGCATGGCAGAGGCCCCAGTGGCTGCTATAGAGAGATGCAGGCGAACGCCCTACCTTTCTTGTGACCGCTGTGCCAGACGCTCTGAGTTCAGTGGACGGTCAACAGCAAAGTGTCCAGTTATTGGCGCAGGGAGATTCCAGGACTCTGCTCAAACTCTTTCGGATCCATGCTGGACGCAGGGCTGGGCTTCCCGGTCAGAGCAGGACAACCCTGCCAGGCGCACTGGCTCTTGCGGGGCGTGAGCACTCTGGTGGTGCAGCGGGCAGGGGGTCTGGGGCCAGGGGCGGGCACTTGCAAGTCAGGACTTACGTTCCAGTCTCAGAAACGTGACGCTGGGGGAGTGCCCTGGCGAGCAGGCCTACTGGCAAATCGAGGAGTTGGGGGGTGGGGGCTCCAAGGCAGCGCCTGCAGGGACGGGGCAGAGATGACAATGAGGACACGGAGCGGGGGCTGGCTGAGCTGCCCACTTAGGAGAGGTTGTTTCCGAGCTCAAGCTGATCACTGCTGACCACAGGGTGGACACATCGTCCGGTTCTCTGGGAGGAGAACGGAATTCTGGGTTCAGTGAGGTCTTCCCATTCTCAATGCTGATACTGAACTAAACAGCGAAGAGTCTGTGTAGGCGACATCAAAGCTGACCTTCCAGCCAGGGCTCCCCCCACCAGCACAGGACCCTGGCCAGACGCCCACTTAGGTCCCATCAGCATCCAGTGCCCTGGAGTTACGTGATCGTCCCAGTCAGTTCCATGTGATCAGAACTGATCTTCCCAAGCACGTCTTCGTGTGAGACACTTAGTGGCTTCGTTCCTGAATCACCATACGCGGCCTACGAGGGCTCTTTCCCAACCTTTCCCTCTCGGCAGGAAATCTGACCCAAAAAGGACCTCCCCGAGGGCAGGCACTTGTGACTTGGACGAGCAGACGCCAAGCTGGCATGGCCTGCACTGGCCCTTCACCTGGGCCACCTGGACACCCATCACTGACTCCTGAGGGACACCTGGCACCCAGCCGCCCAAAAGGCCTCCGGAGGGGTTCTGGACAAGGATCTAGGAGTGCCCCCCAAGCTCTCTGCGTGCTGTCCCTTGCATCCTACCTCCAGTGGGCAGGCAGAGGTGTGGCTGGCGGGGCCAACCTTCTGCAGCCTGCAATCTGGAACACAGTTTTGCAGGCCTCTCTCTGGTCTTCTCCGGCCCCTTCACAGCCAGGTGTTTCCTTGTGGCAAGCAGCAGAGGAGACGCCCGCCCTCCTCCCCAGGCAGGGCTGTCTGCTGCAGCTGCAGCAGATGTTCCAGGCACGCTGGCTGGCCAGCCGACTGTGGGAGCCAAGAACCCCCGCAGCCCGGGGATTCTGGGCTAATGCTATCCCTGGCGTGGTCCCTCTCTTGCTGACCCCTCTGGTCCCGGTCACCACGACAGATGCTGGGAACATATGTCGGGAATTAATTCACTCGGTCACAGCCACAGCGGGGCAGCCGCTTCCTCCGGGCTCCCACCACCCTTGCTTTCTGATTTCCGCTTCGCCAAAAGAAAAACCCAGTGTTCCCCCTGCCCTTGCTCCTCACACCGCCTTTGCTGGGCTTTCTCTTCATTATCCGGAGCCCACTGCCAAAGGTATTTGACTGTTAGAGGACCCCCACCGCCCACAGCCACCAGCCCGAACAGAGGGATGCTGGCCACACTCCTTCCAGCTTTTGGGCTCCAGATGTGTCACATCCTCAACTGATGTGCATTTGCCCCTTTTCTTAAGGAAAGTTTCTCTCTCTCTTTTAGGAATCTCAACCTTCCCACCTTTCCAGGGCACAGACTCCTTATATCTAACTCAGATCACTGCTGCTACAATAGACTTTTCTGGATTACAGTAATAGCGGCTGCCTTTTAAGAGCATGTGGGCATTATTTCTCTTCTTTGCTCTTTCCTCCAACGAGGGGCTGGGGAACTTTTTCCATAACAGGCCAGATTGTAAATATTTTTTAGGTTTTGCCAGCTATCACAATGAGGTTCTGCTATCAGAGCACAAAATCGGCCACAGACAGTGTGTAAACAAAGAAGGGGCCGTCCGTCTTCAGCAGAACTTTATGAAAACGAGTGGGGGGCTGGCTTCACCAGCTGCAGCGTGCTGACCCCAGCTCTAAGCAGACCGGCCCAGCGCTGCAGCTCTCAGTGGACACTGAGGCTCCCTCTCTGCCTGCATCTGCACTCGGCAATGGGTCACTTGGGTTCCTCGCTCGGAAAGGCGCTGTGGTTTTCATGACCAGCACTTTGGAAATATAGCTGACACTTGCCTGTTTCTTGGGCGTCAAGATCATGCCTTATTTGACCTTACTCCTGCAGTACGCACAGGGCTGATAAAACAACACCGTGTCGTAGGCCGAAGAAGCTCACAGCATGGCAGGGGCCACTGATGAGCTCTGTGTTCACCAGAGAGATAAGTTCAGTCTTAGGGGCTTAGGAGTTCAGCTCCCTTAGAAGCAAGGGAGGGAGGACTCTGGAGATCGTGGCTCCTAGAAACTCAACAGCCACCTGTAGTGCCAGGAAGGGGCACAGAGCAAGTCCTGGATGATTCTAGCAGACGGGGTAAAGGAGGGCGTCTTGGGGCCCTCGGTGGCTTTTTCGGTTTTTATTGTTAGAGGTGGCATCAGGTACTTGGCAGGCAGGGGTGCCAGCGCATCCCACCCTCTCAGCTGCTTTGCTGCTTCGTCTCTCTGCTTCTACTGTTGGCGTCCTGTTCCTCCTGCTGCTGCTGCTGCTGCTCTTTCTGCTCTTTCTGCTCTCTTGCTGCTCTTGGCATCCTCATGACCCCGCCCTTATACACCTGTGTCCAAACCCAGGTGCGCCCACTTGCACAGGCCCACATAGGCACGCATGCTGCAGCGCAGGTGCCCGTCATTATACCAATGGCGGGAGGGCAGAAAAGCCTGAGACTTTTCTCTCTGACCCCTACCCTACATCATCTCTGAAAAATTTAAGGAAAGGAGACAAAAAATTAACTATTGAATTCATCCTGATACCCCAAAGCACTGACAAACAAGCTCACTCATAAAAAGGATGCCCTGGAAAATGGTCTGGCAGTTTCTTAAAAGTTCAACATAAACATACCATATGACCCAGCGATTTCATTCCTAAAAATATACCTAAGTGAAAGGTATGTCCTCATGGAGACACATACACAAACACATACACACGAACACAGGTGCATTGTTTATAATAGCTTCAAATTGGTGATGACTTAAGTGCCCATCATCTGGAATAATACTCAGCAATCAAAACAAAAACAAAAACAAACTCATGCCATCGCAGCAACATGGATGGGGCTGGAAGGGATTATGCTCAGTGAAATAAGTCAGAAGGAAAAAGAAAACTATCAGATGGTTTCACTTATAGGAGGTATATAGGGGAGCCTAACAAGGGGTAGGGGTAAAAAGACAAAACCAGCAAGCAGCCATAAATCAGAGACGTGCAGCAGGGCAGGGGGAGGGAGAGGGGTCAAAACAGGGAAGGGAAGAGCACAAGGGACTGTGGTGACAGTTCAAGGGTGACTTGGTGAGGGTAATTGTACGGGGACTACACCTGAGAGGAGAAAGCACACATTGTACAAAAATGAACAGTGATGTAACATAGATATATTAATACAAAACCAACCAAACAACAACAACCACAAACAAACCAACAAATACCACCATCTGATGCGTTCAGCAAAATGTGGGTTGTGTTCATCCATTTATACAATGGAATTTCACCCAGCAATCAAAGGCACAAATGACTAATACACACAAGTGAGTGAACTTGCAAACAAACTAGGAGAAAGCAGTCAGATTCAAAAGCTCCATATTATATGAATCTCTTTATATGAAATTTCTAGAAATGACACATTTACAGAGGAAGAAAGCAGATCAGTGGTTGCTTTCGGCTGGAGTAGGCGTAGGATTAACTATAAATGACCCCTAGGGGAACTTTCTGGGGTGACAAAAAAATGCCCTAAAACAGGATTATGGTGATGGTTGCACAACTCCATTAATTTACTAAAATCACTGAATCGTGTGTCTGCCATGGTGAATTTTGAGGCGTGCACATTGTATCTCAATAGCGGGATGTAAAACAAAACTAAAATATCTGGTGCCGACCCAATCTTCTATCCATGGCTGAGCAGTTATACAGCAGGGGATATGGAGGTGGTATTTTCTAGCAAAACACAGGCATTGTTGCCATAAAATATCCCATGTGAGTTTGTATATTCATTCTTCCATCCCCTCCAGTTCTCAGCTCTAGTAACGGCTGTTATTAGAGGACAGTACTAACATTATCTTCATTTTTCAGGTGAGAAAACAGGATCAGAAAGGGAAATGATTTGCTCAAAGGTGCACAGCTACTAAGTGTCCGAGCTGGGACTAGAGCCCAACTGGGACTCTCTGATCCTGGAATCTGTGTTCTTTCCCACTGTGTCTCTGTCCTCCAGGAGAAAAGCACAGTGCTTTTGGGGCGAGGAGAATGAGGGTGCTTAGCTTTCTCATCACCCTGTAGCAAACACCACCTTTCACACAGGTGTCCAGCATCGATGCCCCGGGAGCCGGTAACCACTCAGCCAGGAGGGCCTCGATTCAGGTGAGAGCCCGTACCACACTAACAGGTGGCAGCGTCCGTTCCCATCCGGAGCACATTGCTGCAAAAGCCCATCCCCAGCGTGTGGGCTTAGCCAAGATGAGCCAACAACGAGGGCTAGAGATGACCCCAGTCAGCCACAGGCTGCCTGCCTGAATGCCTTGCTTGTGTTTTCATCGGAGGCACAAGTTTCCAGGGCACGTTCCATGAGGGGCCTTACGAGGCCGCCCTGTCTTCCCGGTGCACCCAGATGCCCTGCTTGGCAGGGAGCTGACCGCTGCTTCCTCAACGCTGGGCCCCGGCAGACAGGCTCATTGTCCACCTCCTTTTAGTGCGAACGTCGGTTTCCTCCAGGCCCGGGCATGCAGCGGTCGTGCGGAGTTGCAGGAAGCGCTTCCAAAGGCCACCTCGTGGGCCTCAGGGAGTCTGAGTAGCTCCATCACTGGGGGAGCCCACCCCACATGCCAGGGTCCTGACAGGCAAGACAAAGCGTCCTTCCCCCGGCGCCTTCAACCGGCACATGGCTTCCGTTTCTCACACAAACCAGGAAGCTGCCTTCCTCTTGGCTTCTGCCCCTGCCCTTCTCTTCCTGGAACTCTTCCCCAGGGGCCAGGCTTCCGTCTCCTCCTCTGGGTCTTGACCTAGATGCCACCTCTCAGTGAGTCTTCCCTTAAACAACCCTTCAACATCACCACTCTATTCTGCTCTAGTTTTCCCCATGGTGCCTGCAGTCAGTCGACACACTATTTTGCTTATGTGTGCATCTCCCTGCCGGATGGAAGTGCTTACAAGGAAGGGGGATCTGTTGGGCTGGGTCTATGTCCGCAGCACCCAGAATGCGGCCTGGCAGTTACTCGGTGGTGCCGGATAACCCTGGAAGGAAGGGGCTCCTGTCCCCGGGCCAGGCCTACGAAGAGCAGCTCTGTAGCGAGCATCAAAGCCACCGGATTTGGTCAGAGACCAGCTGGGGCTTCTCACGCCTGCTCAGGGTGCATGTGCCGGTCCAGGGGAGACTCTGAGGTACTTGTCATGTGCCACACAGAGGAAGCAGCAGCACCAAGCCCGTTCCACGCCTCCCCAGATGTCTCCAGAAAACCACACTGTGGGCACCTCCTGATGCTTGTTCCTTTTCTCCCACCCTTGGGCCATCTCCTTGGGAGGCCCTTTGAAATCTGGGGTGGGTGACACTGTTGGCTGGAACATTAGGAAGATATTTCAGAAGTTGAGTAAGAGCTGGGCAGATGGTTCTGGAACAATCTGCCTTTCTCTAGGAATTCTGAAGAGGTGTTGATCAAATGTTGTGTAAAGGATGCCGTCCAGACAAGGCCTGGCTAGGGCACAGGCCAGTGAGACTTGGCCACATGTGGCCTGAGCTGGCCTCTTGTCCAAATTTTGCTTCTGGAACTCAGCACTGCTCTTCACTACGTTCTCGGGGCTCATCCCCACCTTCCGGGGACCAGGGCTCTCAGCCAGGTTGAGAGGCTTCATACACAGGCCCAACAAGCTCTCAGCTCTCTGGTCACACCATAGAAAGAACAGGTGCCTGGTCTGGGAGCTGGGCAAGCAGCTTCTCCAGGGAACTGCTGGGCATTCCCTGCTACAAATTTCTTCTAAGCTGAATGCAGGGCAGGGAGGCGAGGGGCACAGAAACAGGTGTTGAAAGCACAGTAGGGCCAGACAACTTGGTTTTGAGTTCTAGCTCTGCCACCAAGGCACTGGATCATCTTGAGCTACCTCTTAACCTCTCTGAGCTTCAGTTTCCTCATCTGTAAGATGGGGAACAGCACTACCTACTTTATAGGGCAGTCAGGAGGCCTAAGGCACGTCTCATATGCGCAGAGCCTGCAGCTGGCCCCCAGTGAGCGCTCACAGACCTGGGACCAGGTTGTTGCTGTTATAAAATAAAGTGGTCAGGGTCTCCCTGGTGGTGCAGTGGGTTAAGCAACGCACTATGAAGCAAACCGCAGCCACTGCAGCACGCGTTCGAAACCTGCCACCAGCCGGGAAGGAGACCCACATGGCGCGGCAGACCTCTCCTGCCTCGCCGGCTGCTCCCCTCAGCAGTGTATTTCAGTCCATCTGCTCCCCACTCTGTCTCTGGTGAGTCCTCTCACAGACCACACCTCTGGCCTGTGCCCCAGTGCTTCTATGCATAAATAAATAAATCTTTAAAATAAATAAACAAACAAACAAATAAAGTGGTCAACCCAAGATACTTGACAGGGCTGGCTGAAGACCACCAAGGATATCAGCGTCTCAAAGCAGTTGAACTTGCCAGTAATTAGGTACTGGAAAGTCTTCCTCCTTGGGTTTCAGAATGATGCAGAATCAAGAAAATTCAGCCTGGACAGAAACTTCTCAGAGACCATGGAGATGACTCCAAAGAGGGCCTTCCCGGGCTGAGAGTGGCTCTGGAAAAGAAGGAAAGGGGACCCCACTGCCACTAAATCCCCGAGTTTATAATTAACAGACAAGCATTCTCTGCCTGCTCAGAGCTGGCCTGGCTCACGGGGAAGGGCACAGTAGTCACTGGAAAATAACCCCCCAGTGGGTTTTTGATGTGGAGCCTCTTTGTTTCTCTGAATTTTAATGAAGGGCTTTCCAGGCAGGAGAAGAGCAGCACTCAGCACTCCTGGCGGCTGAGGGGCTTCAGTGGCGGCTGGCAGCCTGAGGGGCCGGTCCAGAGTGGCACCTAGGAGAGGCGGGCAGGGGGCTGGTCCTGTCCTCCGATGAGGTGTCTTAGGGAGAACGAGAGAAAAACAAAAAGCCCAAGATGTTGTTTAAAGGGTTGGCTTCAACTCCAGATTCTGGGGCCTTTTGGAAGCAGCCAGTGATGACCTTGGGGGAGCACCGAGACAGGCAGTGGGGCACCCAGAAGGGCAGAGGGAGTTCCTGAAGACAAAGCTTCTGCGGCATCCCCGGGCTGCCACGCTACTGCGAACTAGAATGGCAGCCCTGGAATCAGAAGGAGAAGGGAAAGGCTGACTTTGGGGGCCCGATGCTTGGGTTGCAGGAAAAGGAGCAAGAGAGAGTGCTGTCCACATAGCCAGCAAACCTTGATGTGGCTTGCTAGCTCCTCAGCTGTGGCCACCCCAAAGCACGAAGATCAGGTTCGCTAGTGTCACCTGATGGCCACAGCAAGAAAGACGTGACGTCAGGCCCCCAGGCAGCCCTTTGCAACCTCCCCAGCAACAGCGCGGGCGCTCTTACAGGTAGATGCTCCGACTGTGCACTGCGTGCGCCTGTGAACTGAACGACTCTCAGGGCTGCACCTTCCCTTCACCCCCAGGTCTAACTTGCCCCCCTACTAAACAATGGGGAGACTTCCCATCAGACTGTTAAGAAGCTGCCCTCCTGACCCATTTCCCCCAGAGGGTGTTGAAAGAAGTGGAAGCGACGGCCAGACAATAAAGCAATTTATTACAAGTGATTGATCCAACGTGCTCTACTGAAAATATTTTTACCACAAAATATTCCATAGAAAAATTCCAAGCTGTTACAAGCTTCTTTAGCTTCGGGCTTATTGCATTTTTCCCAGTCCACAGCACAAATGAGTCAGGGCCAGAAAAGGGGAGTGCTGGCCCCAGGGCTCAGGGGTGCGCGGGCTGCCCCACCGGGTCCTCCTTCTCGGACTGCAGCAGGTCCCACTCAGTGAGGAGCTCCGAGGACACCTCAGTGTACAGGCGGTCCCAGTCCCAGCTGATGTCGTCCTGCAAGAGGGGAGGCACCGGGGAAGCGAAGGCAGACCTGCGTCCTCTGAGCGACAACGCCCTCGGCCGAGGCTGCAAGGGGCCGCTGTGGCAACCTACCTCCCGGACTTCGTGCTCCGGAGCCAGGACCTTGGTGAGGAGTTTCAGGTCAATCTCTCCATCCTGTGAGTGCAAAAAAGAAGCCAGCAGTGCATGCTGGGATCCTCGGACACTGCCCCTTGCAAGCTGAGGAGAACTAGGTTGCGTATAGAAGAACCAACTCAGACCCGCAGAAATAGCCTTACGAGAATAGAAATGAGTGGACCCCACGGCCACTGAGAAATGAGGGAACACCCTCCTTTGCGTGTGCCAGGCGCTCTGAGAGACCGACACTTGGCGACTGGCACCATCCAGACGTTTCTTCGGATGCCAAAGGGGCAGCCAGGAGCAGGTGGGAGCCTGGTCCTGAGCAATACTGGAATATGTTGGGCCCAGAGGTGCTGAGACACCCCAGGGTGCTGCCCCCCCCGCAAAGGGCCAGCTGCCAGGCAGCCCCTCGGACCCATGGAGGAGATGCTGCACAGATGTGCCCGGCCCGGCCCACGCTGGGGAGACCGTTCTGCTCACCAAGGTTTGAAAGGCTGAGTACTTCATCAGGTCGTTGTCCAGGTCACGGTAGGTCATCACCCGGTTGACCTGGATGCTGCAGGGAAGACAGACTGTGAGGAGGAGCCCCTGGCAGGCCCCGTTCAGGAGCGCTGCTGCGGGCCACGGCCCCAGAGCCTCCTTGGCTGCTGGCAAAGAGCAGAGTGGGGAAGAAACGTCTGAGAAAGTGGGACCCCGGGAGGAAGCCATCGCCAGCAGCATCCGACAGGCACTGGGGGCACCACCGCAGAGGGTAGTGGCGTGCGCTCAAAGCTGCTAGTCTCCCTCTCGCTTCACCCCTGCTTGACCGTACCTGGGGGGGGCGGCCACTTGCAACACAAAGTCTTCTTCTTGCACGTCTTCCAGATCTGGAATAACAGGAATATCTACAACGACAGGGAGAGGCAAGTTGGCGGCAACATGAATCAGGATCCTGCCGCTGCCCCAGGCGCCAGCCACCTCCACCCACCACCCATGGCGCTAGAGGCTGCAGAGCGGACACCCAAAGTTTGTGGGGGCTCACAGATTAGGACTGAGCACCACACTGGAGATGTCAGAGTAAAAAACCCCACAACTTCTGGACCCCAGGCTTCACCCAGACACTTGTATTATTTTGAAGATATCTTCAGTGACTGATACGTGCTCCAGGCTGGGAGCCCCTGGAGCAGTTCTCCCGGGAAGACAGGAAGAAACAAGAGTCTGACAGCACCGGGGATGTGCGCGCACCAGGAGGGAGGAGAGCGGCAGCAGAGGCGAGCACGAGCGAGGCCGGCGTGGGAGAGACACAGGAACTGCGAAAGTCGCGTCTCCAGGGGGACAGCGTCACGAGCCGCCTCAGGACCAAGGTCCACACACGCTCGAGCGTGCCCTTGTCTCCGCATCGTCAGCGCCCTGGTCACGGCGCGCAGCCTGGACCTGACCGACGCGCCACAGCTAAGGGCGTCACCGGGCTCCCCAGCAGTCTCCCGGGATCGGGGTCTTCACTTGCCAGGTCTGATTTAACAACACCGGTTTTAAAGATGGCAGCCCTCCTGCTGTGTCACGGAGGCTCTCCTCTTCTGAGCGCTCCACATGAGACAGACATACAGACACACGAGACACGAGGCCATTCTTTCATCAGTCTAACGAGTCAGGCAAACAGAGAGACAGAGAGTACCTTAATTGTAGCAACTGCTGATGGTACTAAAAATAGTCCATTTTCTCCCTGGGAGAACCTGACACCCCAAAAAAGCATGTCCTTCTGCAAATGAGTATCACTGACTGGCTGAGGGGTTTCATATGTTTTCACCAGACAGTAAAAACAGAGAAAAAAGGGAGAGAGAGATGGGCGGGAAAGGCCAGAGGCAGTCCCCAAACCAACCTGCAAATACTACAAGGAGAGACCATACAGGGAGAAAAGGATGACGGGACCCTTCGTTTTTGCTTCCATGGACTGGATTCGGCTCTTTTTAAGAGACTCAGTCCAAGAACAGCTGGGAAGGCCTCTGCCTCTTTCAAGCTATTTGTTAATTAGACTTTGTGGTTGCTCAGATCCAGCTAGGCCCAAGTATACAAATGTCACTTCTGAGCCTGGTGTCTTGATTACTGCCTGCAACTGAGGGTTACCGACGCTGTCGCCGGAAGAGAGAGAGGGGCATGCACGGGAGAGGCAGAGGCTCAGAACGCAGACACAGAGCGGAAGAGAGTAATAAAAGGGGGTGGGGGAGGGAAAGGGAGACACATAAAAAGAAATAGCTGATGGGGAAATACAGACTGTACCATCCCCAAAATAATGATCCACATCTAGCAAGGCCTCTGTGTAGAAAGGAGCTGTTCGCAGCTTAGAGTCTCACCCTCGGTCTCTTACTAGAGAATCACAAATGGAATGCTCTAAGATGCTGCTTCTCATGCTGATAGAAAAGAAGCTTGCCTTCCACTCCGGCTCCAAGTGACTAACACAGGCTGTGGCGAGGCTGCTGACAGCGCCACCCCCGGCCCAGGCGCGGGGCCCCCAGGCTGGTGAGATGGCACAGGCCCTGCAGCGGGCAGGAAGGAAGCTGGCTGTGCCGTGCGCCATCAGCAGCGTGACAGTTCTGGAGTGAGCCCGCTCGCTGCTCCTGGCTGTCCTCGGTGTGGAGTCCAGCCTGAGATGAATATTCAGAAGTTGGTAAGAAGCTGCCCCATGCTGAGTAGAGGGCTGAGAACAGGCCTTCCCAAAGTCCCTTTTCCGTCCACAAAGTTGGCATTTGGGTCCTGTCAGCTCTGCCCAGCTTCTCCAAGCTCGGAGGAGCCGCACTGCTGCCCAACGTCCACTCGAGCTCCCCATGGGCGCCCCTCCTCGTTGCCACCCCCCTCCTCCAGACGTGCACAAAGGAGTGTGGGGCTGGCCCATCTGTGACAGATCAGAGGTCAGCGCGGGCTTGGCAAAGGGGCCGCGCAGAGTGGCACTGGCGGGGCTGGCCACACAGTGGGATTTCTGTCTAATTGGAAGTCTGGTGCCCAGCAGAAGCCGGTGAGGCGCCGAGCGGGCCAGAGCCAGCCATGACAGCCAGGCGACGGCAGGCTGGAGCATTCCGGGGCAGTGACAGCTTGCGCCAGAGTGGAGGCTCAGGCCGTCCAACTCCCAGCCCCAGTGGAACAGGTGGCCATGGGGCAGTTCTGGGCAAACTTCAAAGAACTTTATGATTTTACCATTTCTGATTTATTTATTGAAACTGCAGTGTTTTTTATGAGACAATCTAGGTTTACAACAGTTTCTGGTTTACAATCACAGCCAGCTGCTTGCTTATATGAGCATAGTATGTTCCTGGAAATTTTTGTTCTGTCTCTCCCTCCTCTCCCTTCCTCTACACACACGCATACTTGCATGCGTGCATCTATTTTTAAGGGTGTAGGCACCAGAGGCAGGAGGGCGTCATGGGCTAGTTATGTGACTCTAGCTTCTCCGTGCCTCAGTTTCTCCATCTGCAAAGCAAGGACCATAATTACAGCCAACCCTGATGGCTGCTGCAAGTATTAAATGCAGTAATTGCTACAGAATGCTAAGCACCATGCTCAGTACATTGACAGATACAGCGCTGAGCACGGAGAGAAACGATAAGGCTCCTTTTCCAGATGAGAATGTCGAGTGAGGCCAGCAAGGCGAGCAGCTTGCGTGAGGTGAGGCCGTGAGTAGTGCTTCGTCAGGTGTCGGTCTGCAGTTCAGATGCCACCGCAAGCTGGTCTACACCCCACCAGCCTTTCACGGCTGCTCAGTTGGGGTGCCTTCAAGGACAACCCCAATAATAGAGGGAGGTAACTGGAACTTCCTCAACTTTGGAAGAGACTCAGTGGCCTTTGTTCTTGAGTATTTCTCTAGATTCCTATGCCATCAATGAGCTAAGTCTCTCCCTCACCATAGGCCCAGACTGGCTACTTCCCTCAATGAGTCCAAATGGGCCAGAATGCAAAGATGCACCGATGCCACGGAGCCCCAGAGACTCACTCCTAGGCACCCACGTCTTATTATCCAGCCCCAAGGAGAAGGAGGTGGCACCTCCAAGAGCCCCCAGAGAGAAGGTGAGACGGAGGGTTATGACGCTGTTGGTGCCCGGGGAGCTGGAGTCCTGGCCCGTCTTAGTCCCACACAAGTCACCACCCTCCCGTGGCCTAGCTCTCTCCTTCCCTGTGACTGGCCAGTCTGGGCTCTCTGCACTGTTCACGTCAGCTGTCTCGTGAGCTACTCGCCCGCTTCCCTGGCCCACATGCCGCCTGCTTAGCCACACAGTGGGGAGCTGCTTGTGTGTGTTGGTTCATTTGTTCATTCCTTCACACAATCATCAACTTCTCCATTACAGGAATCCTGACCTGAGCACCCACTATGCGCTGCTGGTAGTGACAGAACAGACACGGTCCGGGTGTTCATGGAGCCCAGAGTAGTGGGGCGCAGGGACCACAAAAATATCAGTTGTAACTGAAAGAAACTGGATTCTATGGCTGAAAGTAACAGGGAGACCCAACAATCTTATTTTTAAAAAAGTAGGCAATAGTGGGGCCCTCCCTGGTGGCGTAGTGAGTTAAGCAACGCACTATGAAGCAAACCGCAGCCACTGCAGCACGAGTTCGATCCCTGCCGCCGGCCAGGGAGGGGACCCACATGGTGTGGCAGACCTCTCATGCCTCGCCCACTGCTCCCCTCAGCAGTGTGTTTCAGTCAGTCTGCCTGTTCTGTTCTCCATTCTGTCTCTGTTGAATCCTCTCACCTCCTGCAACTCTGGCCTATACCCCAGCTCTTGTATGCATAAATAAATAAATCTTTAAAAAAAGACTTGCAAATTACCAGAAATGAATCAACAGATGCCCCCTCAAGTCGGAAAGCCACACATGTGGAAGAGGCAAGTGGATCTTCATCTCGCCCCTATCACAGCGTAAGCTACAGAGTCCGAAAGTTGCCTGAGTAGGAGTCACCTTACAAGCACCACCAAGAGCCCTCCTCATGCTTCCTGGACTTTGTAGCATCACAGCACAGGCTCTGCCTCACTAGAGAGCCGCAAGGCCTGCTGGGAAGGGCTTGTGCTCGTAGAACAATGACTGGTGGAGACAGTGCCAGCGGAAGAAGCAGGCATGCACATTTGTTCCACGTGGACCACTGGGCCCCCATCCTGAGACAGACTCGCTGCTCTTCAGCAGTCTCTGAGCTCCTCTCCGGTACCTGGAGTGTCCCACTTCATTTCACTTTCTGGCGGAGCCCTCAGCAAAGGCTTGCTAGCACACAGCAACAGCAGAAAGGACTTGTTCCAAAGAGACACTGCCCAATGGGAAACTCCTCAAGACACCCAAACGCAAGTCTGCTAGCAGATCTACCCAACAATCAATCTAGCAGATGAAACCACAGAAGAAATGAGTGCTGTGTAAATAAACAGTATAAGTAAGAGAAACGCATGGGAAGACTGGTAAGGATCGATTACAACTGGTTTCTAAGATGAAGCCGGAAAGACTGGTTACGGATATTCACATCACACACGTACTAAACTACCTGGTATAGTCCCAGAGGGCACCTATCCAGCCCCTGTGGCCCACCTGCCTCACTCAACGAAGCTGGTCCCAGGCCCCTGGGGGTGCAGCTTCTGATAGTCTGCGGTCAAATCTAGCTGTTGCTCACTTATTTTAACACAACTAGAAAAGAAAGTGATGACCTTAGACTGCACTCAGCTTTCTCTGAGTACACGCGAGCATTACTCAGGCTCTTGGAAATCTAAGTCCTGCAGGAAGGAGAGAACAGAGGAGGCCTCCCAATATGGGTCCCGCCCAGGCATGGAGAGTTCAGGCAGGGAGTCCTCCACCTCTATCCTCCCAGCCTCCCTCTAGTTCTATTCTTTGCAAATTTTCTTAGTTAGGGACTTCTAAACGGAATTTTGGGTTGTGTCCAAAAGGTTTCTAGAGAGCCTCTTCTATACTCTAGTACTTTCTCACTTGACACCTCAGGAAATGATACCAGAGGCTGGCTGCCTATCCCGCCAGGTTCTTCCAGGTGCTTACTGTCTACTTCCATCTCTCTCCAACTGCTGGGAGAGTCCTGATGGGTAAGGGGCTGGGAGGGCGGGTGGTAGGCACAGACAACCTCTTCCCAAGCTGCTGTCCCCCTCACGCCCTGGCCACGGCAGAGCATCCGCGGCTATTCAGGGCTCACGGCCAACCATTCGGAGCCAAGTTCAATAACCAGCCCACGTGAAAGGGATCTGGACACCATGCTTAAAGGTACCCCGGTAAGAGCAGTCCAGACCCAGCCCTAACTCCGTACCCAAAGTCACCAGACCTCAGGAGAGCTCATAAGGAGACGACGTCCATGTTTTTAAGAGATGGCCACTTCAGACCACAGATCATTATAATTTTTCTCTGCAGCTACAAAACTTTGTTTTACTGAATGCTGTTACCTTCTGCATCACGTATGGGGAATTTTAAACAGGCAAATGGAAGAAGGTCTGATTGAAGATGAAGTTAAGTGAAAGAAATTGGTCTCATTTAGCACATGACAGGATTCATCTGTGTTCCCAAGTCCACTGAGGTGGCATCATGGGCGTTTCATATTCATGAGCTGCTGCGACACTGTGTCCCCTCATTTACAAAGAGCCGTGTTCAGCAAATTCTGTCCCTGTGGACACTCCTCGCATTTCATGGTCTTGTCAGAGAGACATCAAACGCTCCAGTAACCAAATACCAGAAAATGGCTTTAATTAGTGGATCTCAATCGTATAAATAATTTTTTTTTCTAAGTGAAAAAATGGAGAGTTTTTTAAAAGGGAGAAGAAAAGGGGAAAGTGGTAGGCAACAGGCTTCAAACACCCGAAGGAACAAGGGGAAGAGATGGTCTCGGAGGAGCTCCTAGCGAGCCTGGGCCCAGCCCCTTCGGGCCCCTGCACAGCCCCCTCCCCTGAATCAGGGCTCAAGGGGCAAAAACACATCTGCAGTTCCCTGGCAGGTCCGCTTTGTGAAGTATCCCTGTGACTTCGCCTGTTTGAGCCGGGGCTAGGCCCTGCTTGCTCCTGGCGTGGCAGATACGGACGACGGACACGGGAGAAACTGTGAAACCTGTGGTGCCAGCGGGAGAACTGGCTGCAAAGGCTGCAACAGAACTGACCAGAGCAAAATGCATGGCCGGACGCATGGAGAGCGCCTGCTCGGGAACCGCACACGAGCAGGTGCCGGGAGGAACGAGAGGGAAGAACAGGGAGGGAGGATGGATGCCCCTTCACCTGGCGCCCAGATATTGAAATGCCTCCTGCTCCTGCCAAGCCTCTCCTCTCCTCTAGAGCTAGGGAAAGGTCATGGGCATTTGGATCTGTTGGAAACAGACCCCCTCTCTCGATGGACAGGGGGGTGGAGAGGACAGTTTGGACTGACTTTGGATCCTGAGAGCAGCCAGGCCTTGGCAGCGCGTGGTGCTGGCCAGGGGCTGTGCACAGGGAAGGGGCTTTGCGAGCTGACACCACTCAGCTCATGGTCTACTCGGGGGCGTGAAAGCCAACCTCACGTGGGTACCGCTCTGAAGGAGCCAGGAATGCAACCAGCCCAGAGTGACATTTTCTCCATCACCCCACCAAGTCCACTGAGTGCTGTATGAGAGTTTTAGCAGCGCAAAGGGCGGCCAACCAGGGTGGAGCCCTCCAGGCAAGTCCAAAGCTATTTGTGAGCACCAAACATGGCGCAGGCAGGTTTCTCTGTAGGGAAAGGTCCCATTCAGCCCTGGGGGGACCCCAGGGTCCCCTGCCCAAGTGACCTCTAGAGACCATCCTACCGCTGGGTGCCAAGAGCAGAAGGGAGGGAGGAACAGAACAGATGTGATCACTGCCACCACCGCCAGCTCTCGCTGAGCTCCCAGGTGCTCCAGCCTTTATCTGCAGAGACGTGTTAAGGACAAGGAGGGGTAAAGGACTTTAAAAGTGACGAGGCATGAAGTGGCTGGAAGGAACGCCAGCTGAGAGCACGCCACTCTCTTCAGTAAGGCCCAAGATGAGCAACGCGGTGTTAACGCGACAGCGGGCCCCTTCGCAGAGCTGCCCTGAGTACGTTAGAAAGCAGGCATATCTGATTCTATTTCATCCTCCTCGTGTTGCACTCAAAAAAACAAGACAAACTACACCGCTTTTATTCTAAATCCTTCAGTTTTGTATTTTTCCTTATATATATTTATTAAAAAAATGCTCCTTTGATCGGCAGCACCCGTGACACCCCCACATATGGAACGCTTCTGAGCTGCTCCCTCCGCGCGAGGCCACTGCCGGTGACAGCCAGCTGGTTTTGATCACAGCCATCCCGAATCGGATTTTCATAAGATAGATGAGGAGTCTTACTGCTGCTCTCTCTCTTATCAGATGAGAAATGGGGGGAGGGGGGCCCGGGTCCTGGGGGAACAGCGCAACAATCAAGGGCTGCGTGGTTCTTTCTCTGTCCCTCCGCTGCTGCAATTTTCAAAGGCGCTTGCCTCGGGCTCTTTTAAATGATGGTGTCTCAATTCTGTAATCATCTTTCAAGAGCTTTCTCTTAAAGGGTCTTTTAGGTAAACCTAGTTCGTCAACCACACTTATGGACTCGGGAATCACATTCCCAATATGTGTCCTCCTGTGTGTGTATGTATAGATGAGTGTGTGTGCGTGTGCGTGCACACACACACACACACAGAAGACCTGAGAATTTTTAGGAAGTTTGGAGAACCTAAATCTGCAAAGGAAGGTCCATTTGACCATACAGAGTTCATCTCCTGCCAGGCTAAAAGGGTACCCCCCAGATTTCTGCTAAACTGAGGTTGTACTGTCTCAGATCCTTTAGAAATGAATCTCCATGTGTGCCGTGTCAGAAGGAAAAGATCTCTCTAGCTAAGGGTAAGTGATGTGCTAAGTCCAGTCTCAGGTGCATCAGCATACCTGTCCCCTCCCACCTCAGCTAAGCAAATGCTGGCTGCAGGTCGAAAGCGAGTACTGTACCACGGCCATCCCTCTGGGAGAACACAGTCGCCAGGCCAGCCCTGTGGGTCCAGCCATCCCTCTGGGAGAACAGTCACCAGTCATCCTCGGCCAGGACTTGCTATGGTCTGGGATGCCACTCCTAGCTGGAGCAACTCTGCCTGTCTTTTCACACTGCAGCAAGTACTATGCGTCTTCCTGACACACTTCCCATGCTTTGAAAAGAGCCTTAGAACACTCAGTGTCTACTGCTTTCTAGTCAAGTAAACTATGCAGCCTCAGCTCTCCGCAGACAGCAGTTCCCATTAACATGGGGCTATCTGGACGCCCCCCCCACCATATCCCCTCTCAATCTTCATTCAGTCACCCTTGTCCACGTCAAGAGGGGAGGGGCCCAGGCTGCACCCTGAAAGCCAAAGCACTGCTTGTGCTTACAACTGGACCTCACAACCCTAAACAGACTGGCTTTGTCCCGTCCTGATCCTGCCTCCTATATCCAACCGGGACAGAACTCAAGGAGTCACAGAATAAACACCCTGATCGCTAGTGATTTCAGGGAGCTTTAACTCTTTTATTTTTGGCAGTGCCTAATGTGGAGTGATTTATTATTAATCGCATTCCTCCAAACAGACTAGAGTAGGCGGGAGCGCTGACAACGGGTTCTCGGTGTTGCTGGAGGAAGGTGAACACAACCTGCATCATGTACAACACGCGTGCACGCGGGCAGACACAAGACCTCCGCCCCCAGGCTTCCCACTCCACCTCGTAACTGGGGACTTGCGAGCAAAGCTGCTCATGTGATCAAAGAAGACGGAGCCCCAGAGAGAACCCTTCAATAGGGCTTCAGACAGAGATGTCAGCGATGGAAAGTCTAGTGTGACCCAGAGACCCTGGGCACCAGGAGGGGCATCAGCCACTGTGTCCCAGCTCTGCCAACACAGCACAAGGTCTGGCCAAGACTCTGGGCTGTGATGTGCTGCTGGATGGGGGTAAAAAAAGAACATGACTGAATTGAAAAAGCACAACAAGTAAATTCTGCTCCAAGTTTAACTGTTCTCAAAAGCTTCTCTGAGATTCTGCCTTTGGAAGGTCAAACCAGTTACCACTGCACCTGCTGGGTACAGTAACTCCAAATCTCTCTCCAGCCCATCAGCTCAGACAGCTACTATACTGTGGCATGGGTTATTCCTCAGGTAGGATCATGGGCCCTTAGGTTACCCCTTCTAAAAAACAAAACCAAGTAAACACTTCCCTTGTTGCATTAAAGAAACTTCTGGAAAGTTCCTTGTAATGTCTGTGGTCTCCTCACAATGGGGACCAGCTCTGGTCAAACCCACACTGAGGAGCAAAGAAGTTGGACTCTGTAAGTTTGACTCTGTGGCCTCAAGAGCCTCAAGGAATGTGGCTTGGACTGCACATCAAAGCAGCACTACATCCATGACAGTTGGGCAAACCCACCGAACACACAGTGATTTTACAATAAAGTGTCAACTATCTCATGTAACTGACTGAATGCTGTACTGAAAATGCTGGGCCAGGTCTCCCCTTTTACATTCAGGGCTGGGCCTTTTGTAGGTGTGATGGGATTTAGACACGGAATTGGGCAACACAGCAGAGTGTGCTGGTCCCTGGATCACGTGGCTGACCAGGAGCTCGGCGGTGCCCTGTCTAGCCTCAGGAGAGACTCAGAGTCGATGTGTTGCTCGCCTAGGCCAAAAATCAAAATCTGAAATTTGAAGCATACTGACTATTATTGCCTTTGCACCACTGTAAAGCTGAAAAACTGTAAGTCAGACTGTCATAAATGGGGACCCTGGTGTTGCAAAGAGGCAGGCTGGCAGGAGAGCTACAGCGACAGCATGGCCCCGTGGGGGCGCGGCTCTTACTGACCTCCCAAACTCCCCGATGGTACTTCCACTGCAACCTGCACAGCTCAGAGAAACTCTTCACCCTAAAATAAGCTCCCCTCTCCAGACACAACATGGGGTCAAGAAGTCTCCATCTAACAGCCACTCAATGGAGTTGCTAGAAAAGATGGCATAATGGGGAAGAAAACGGTTAAACCTGAAGACCTCACTTCATGCCACCGAGCTTTAAAGACCTGGCCTATGGCTTTTCTCTACTCAATCCAGACATTCTTGTAGATAAGACTTCAGAGTGAGAACATCAGCAGAGCGAGTGAGGACACGGCAGCAGGAAAATCTGAGAACCAGGAAAGGAGAACGAATTCTGCAGTGGGGGCTGGAAATAGAGGAGATGAGCTTCCTCAGCAAGCTGGGTGAGACAGGAAACTAACCTTTTAATAGCAAGGAGGGTGGCACAAGCAGAGTTGCGCCATGACGGGCCACACAGACCACAGCTGGATTCCAGCTGCACCACCTTCTACTGGAGGTGTGCTGGAGCAGCACGGGCTGCTGTCAAAGCCCACGGGTCAAGTTTCAGGAACGAGCACCGGGCAGTTATAAACATTACTAAATGGATGGAGTCTATATAAAAGCAAAGGTAATACTCAACACTCACCATTTCTTAAATTTCACTGCATTTTATTTTATGCTCTGGAAATGATTCACGTCTAATTGTACTGTGTGGTGGAATATGGCTCATTAGTGTGCTACATGCCGGCTGCCTGAAACTGGCCATGAATGGGATGTTTACACCACGGAAATTGGCAGATACCGCCAAGAACTTGTTTTCCCTGGAGAGCCGGTTGTTAAATATTTACCAGCACACCACTGCTGGCTAGCCAGTGACTTTGTGAGCTGGCTAACTTCAGCAGGCATCAACCTCCTCTTCTGTGAACAGGTGACGGCCACGATGACTCCTCTTAGAACTGCTGTGAGGGTTAACTCAAGTATTGCCAGGTAAGCAGCAGAATACCCGGCTCATTACAAACATTAATTATCAATATCACGTCTCATAAGAGTGACTTGTTTTTCAAATGTCTACAGTACAAAACTTAACGAAGGCACAGAGACACAGCTAATCCTTGCACCAATGGGTGCCACCCCACCTTTGCCGTGTCCCACTATGGGTATGTTTGGCTTAACGGAGCTCCTATGCCTGCACGCCTCAGGAGTGAGAAAGACCTTAGCCTTTTAGTTCTAGAGACCTCGACCTTGGAAAGACAAAGTGATTTTAAGGAATGTTATTTAATCAAAAATCAGTGCTGGCTAGAATCACTTAAAAAAATTAGGGAAGCAAAGGAATGAGGCTTGGGAACTACCCACGCAGGTGGTGCTAAGAAGCCCCAGATGCTGTATTAAGTTTACAGAAAGCACATCAGGATAATAGAACATTCTTACTAAAAAAGAAAAAGGAATTGAGACAACAGTGTTCCAATTTATCTGTACTTAAAGATTCTTTCCACTTTCCCTGTCTCCGTGCTACAGCCGTGTAGGCTCAGCGTGACTCTGCTGTTTGTCTGCAGAAGAAAGGATGAAGGATATGACAGAAGGACCAAGGGAGGGACAGGAGCCCTAAAGAGACTTGGGAAGCGCAGACAGAGATGAACGGGGAGAGGGGAAGACAGAGGGTCGACAGGGTGATAGCCTGCCCGAGATAGCATTTTTCTAATTCCTCTGACAGTCTAGCACTTCCATCTCATCCAGCCTCACTGCCAGGCTGTGTTCAGCCACTTTTACCTATTTTCCCTGTTGACATGGATAGAAAATTGAGCAATTACCCTTAAACTCGGAGCTCTCAGATCCTCCAGATTGCTACACTTACGGAATTAAGTCCCCAGCTGCCCCTGGCTAGAAGTGGCTCAACTCAGCTTGTCCTTTAGGAATTAAACACTTTTTGGTTGGCCATAAGGATTTATTATTCCTAAGGTTTTCAGCTATTTGCTTCTGTGCAGCTGGCCCTCCAGACACAGAGCACACTGAGGCATGCCCCAGGGGCACAGGATGAGTGGGTTTGATTCCACCCACAGTCTGGGTCACGCCAACACCAATGGTTACGCACACAGCAGATCTAATCCCCGTTTAAATTTCATTTCAGACACTTTCCACTTTTGTAGATGTATTTCGGGAATCACAACTTCCTTCCCAACTTGCGCTTGGCTCTGTGATAAGCTGACTCCTCATCGGAGGAGTTAACATCTCTAATTGCGTTTCCAGATTACTTCGATCTGAGTATTGCTCACTTTGAGGACAATGAGTTGCTCTCCTCCCATCTGTGTGCCTCTCAGCATTCATCTTTAAAGTTTCATATTCTAACAGAGTTCAATTTCCGAAGCTGGATTTTAAAGCTGAAAGAGACTAAAACAGGCCTGGAAATGCTTGTGGGGCTAGAGGGTGACAGACTTCGCATCTGCTGTCTCCTCCACCCCCCAACTCCCACGCCCCCTTTGCTAGTAACTTTGTTCTTCCTCAAGCTAAAGTTTTAGAGTCACCTCTTCAGTGTGGCCTTCCCTCATCTCACTCCAGACCGGGTCTACACTATTCGCTCATAGCACCCGGCTCTCTTCTGTCAGTGGGCTCGATGGCAATTTGTCCTTGCTGCTTCTGTTGTGTGACCATATTTCCCCAGCTATTCTGTAAGCACCCCAAGGATAAGGACTCAGTCTCTGTTCACACTCATACCCCCAGATTCAGCCCCAAGCCTCACACATAGTCGGTATTCAACAAACAATAGTTAAATAAAAGATTTGCCCAGTCACTTAGAGAGACTGACTCACTCCTCCCCCGGACCCAGTGTTCTTTCCCTTACAAGGCCATGCCAGACCCCCAGCAGCGTTAGGGCAAATCAGAAACTAGACTCAAAGAACTGGAAGAGATGATTATGTCCCTACGGTCATCTAGCGAGGAAAGATCAACTTGGGGACCTAGGAGTTTGGGACCCTGAGATCATTTGGGGCTCTGCCTGCCTATCTTTCTCAGTTGTTCTCCATAATCTTGAATCCCAACATCCCTGAAACACCGTGCCAGCTCTAGCTCTGATTCTACCGAGGATCAGCAAATCAGAGGGTGGCCACCTTTAAACTTCATTAAAGGTAGTTTATGTAGTGACAATGAATAGCCACAGTCAAAAATGGACGAGAATTAGGGCTTAGCTCTGCAGAGCCAGATTCTCTTCTGGTTACCGTGAAACCCCCATGTACAGTTCACGTGCAGTCTCTCCTTAGGCTAACTTTGGGACGATTTTCACATTCTTTTTAGCTGAAACTAATCCTATCCATTCTTCAGGAACCACCACAAATTCTTGCTTTTTCTTGAAGTGCCCTCAGCCCACCAGGATGGCGTCCTTCTCTAAACTCACAGTCCTTCCCAATGTAAGCCACCAATGCAGCAACACCATTTGCTGCCTCTGCCATGCATTATACTGTCGTCCTAACAAAAGAACTTTTGAGTTTTCATCTTTCGTGATTTGTTTCCCCAACAAAACCCTGTATTCTTTTAGAATAGTGCTCCATAAGGTCTTGTGAAGGACTTATAAATCACTTCCCCAGAATCAACTTGCTGATGCATTTTGCTCTGTTCATAAAGTAGTTTTTTAAAATGTTGTCATTTTCTGAAATATGAATTTGGAAACTTTGAGGCCCTAACATCTGCTCTGTGGGTTGACCACATGGCCCAACCTTTCAATGCTGTCTCCGCTTCTGCTCTTTCACGTTCAGATTTTCTGCCTGGACCCCAATGGCATCCTCATTTGCAGCCTGCTGTGGTCTTGCAAACAGTCCCCACCTGGTCCAGTCTGGTCAACCAGTGGACCCCCACTACCTCTACACGTCACTCTCTGTTTCCCATTCTGTACTGTAACCTGCCTTCTCTCAAAAGCTCTTTTTCTCTCTATTCTGCTCTCTTACCCCAGGAGCCTGAGGCATCAAAATCGGGGAGAAAATACTTTCTCTAGGTATCTTCCCCAGGGCGGAGGAGAGACAGGAAGAGGAGAGAAGCTAGGGAAGATGAATGCTCAGAAGCAGATCTGGACAGACATGGCACCTGAGAGTTTTCTATAAAAGATGGAGGACAAGGAAGAAGAGCACTTCCTCACTAGATCAGAAGCTGCTGGAGGGAAGGCAACAGTACCTCCTCATCGCCTGGGGCTCTCCTCAATCTAACCAAGGTTGGTGGTACCCAGGATGGGGGTGGGGGTGGGGCTCTGGATAGCAGCTCCTCACTCTACCCCAAGATTCATTGCCACTGGGATTACTCTCGAATCACCATCCCCCACCACGTACAAGGAAACTAGCAGTCCCTTCCAGGGGACAATGCTCCTGCAATCACCAGCTCAGGGAACCTGGGTGTGATTTTATCAACCAGTGCACTTCCTCCAGGATGCATGGAGATCTGCTTAATGTCATTGTCAGATAAGTATCCAAGGATGAATCAGGCAATCATTCATGGAGCCTCCCCGCCCCCTGGTTATTCTAAGTTCAAAGGAGCAGCCTTCACTAGCCAACCAAGTAATTCTCTGAGCAAAGATAATTCTAGAAACTAGTTAAATGTAATATATGATTCCTTCTGCGTAATGGATTCTAAACATTCTCATACAGTGAAATGGACTAAGTCGAGTGTGAAGTGTAACATATGAACTGATTTTCCATTAAAGGACTAGAACATAACTGCATGGAAAACAGATTGACACTGGGGAAGAGGCATCCCTCCTAGAAGGTAAAATCAAGTGCATTCTCTGACAAGAAAGGGTTTCATGCTTCTGAACCTCAAGAGCCAAAATAAAGGTCAAATCATGAATTTCACATTCTAAGTTTATGAAGGGAAAAAAAGTGAGAGGCAGTCTGTGAAAACAGGTATCTTTCTTCTTTCCTCCTCTAATGAGATATAGCAAGCCTCCTCCGTCATGCTAGGCACTCTATTCCAAACCTGGAAGCTCACATTAACACAACCTACCTGTGGAAGGAGAGGCCAACACAGCAGAGGGTCACATATTTGTTACTGCCCCAGGCCAAGAGCAAGGACTCTGGGGTTAACATCTGTACTCAAACACTGGTGCTGGGCTGTGCAGGGTTGGTGGTATAGAGGTGAGCGCAGCTGCTTCTAAATGCTGGTGCCGCCATTTACTAGTTGTATAACCTTGGGGAAGGTTACTTTTCAGTGCCTTAGTTTGCTCATCTTTGAAACGGGGATAATGAACAATTTAAACGCCTATTATTAGATGAACAGATAACCAAAATGTGGTATGTCCATACAGTGGAATACTAGACATCTATAAAAGTGAAGGGGCTGATATGTAACAACTTGCATAGACTTCAGAATCGTTATGATGAGCGAAATAAGCCAGACTCGAAAGCATACACATATATGATTTATGTAAAATTCTAGAAAATGCAAACCATCGTGTACTGAGCAAAAAACAGTTCAGTAGTTGCCTTGGGACAAAGGCAGAGGAAGGACGGATGAAAAAATGGGCATGGAAAACTTCTGGAGTGATGAAAATGCTCTGTATATTGATTGTAGTGGTAGTTTCTGAGGGTATGTACATCTGTCAAATCAGACACAATTAGGCAGACTTTTAAGAACTTTCCCATAAATCATTTTGAGAATTAAATGAGAAAAAATGTGCAACACCAGGCGTAGCTGCTGGAACATGGCGACTGTTTCCCCGTGAGCAGCAATGGCAGTGGTGCAGGGGGACGCTGTGGCTTAAGAGTGGAAAGTTCCAAAAAAAAAAAAAAAGAGTGGAAAGTTCCTGGGAGTCAGAAGACTAGAGTTCTCGGAGTCCCGGGACTTGGTATGACAACCTCAAAGCCACAATTTCTTGATGTGTCAAATGACAGGTTTGGACAAGACTCCTTCAGAGCTCCTCACAGCTGCAACCATTTGACTCTGACATGACGACACCAGAGGCTGCCAGCACAACCTTCTAGCAATACCCATTTATAATGTGTATAAAATGGGTCTTCAGAAGGTTTTGCTGTAACACTTAACAGCTACTCCTTGCAACATATTTTCACACACTGAGAAAGGATTTCAAAAAGTCCTGAGAAAAAGGGTGGAGAGATGCCTGGCGAAGAACAGCCACGAGCAAACCTTCTACAGGCCATGAGTTTAACAAGCACCTCCAAGTCACAGCACCACAAACTGCCTCACACTGCTCCTTACTCACCCGCTAGTATAGTTAAGGACTGCAGGCTCTCTTCCTCCTGGGCCCTTGGGCCCATCCTAGTCACCCTCTGTCCCATTCAACCAATGGCTGAAGCAGCAGACATTTCGGAAGGACAGGAAGATCGAAAGTGTGCCTAGAGTCACTGGGCACTGAGCCACCGGAGTTGCCAGCTTAGCAGTGGGAAGACAGCCCGGCTCCAAGTCTGGGAAAACAGCCTCTGGGAGCAGAAGTGCAGGATCCCTTATTTAACAGGATCTCTGGGAATTATTAGTGGGTGGAGAAGTCTGGCAGTTAACACGAGTGTAGCAAACAGTGCTTAGGAAGACCATCTGAGAAAAATAAATGAGCCTGCCAGTAAGAGATACTGGAAGAAGCCAAGAAGAACGTTGAAGAATGATGAGAGTATGCTCACAAGTGCTTATTACCTTCCACAATGCAGACAGGATTTTGGATGGACAATCGCTACCTTAGTGCCTCAAGAGCTCTTTGGACTGGAATGAGGCAGAGCTGCTCTTTCACAGCTGCAGTGCTCACCAGTCCTCAGTCCTGTGGTGCACAGCAGGTTGTCAAATTTTAGTTTGCAAAATATTCATCCAGGCCATGCATTTAAACTAATATATCAGATCCCAGGGCTTCCACGCCAGCTTCTGATCTGTGAGTGGCCTGGGAGCCTGCATCGTCCCCCAGATTATATTACAAATGTCCTCTATGACCTTCAGCCCAATCTTCCGAAGCAGCTAAAGTACAGGGAATCACCCAAGTCTTATAGATCTAGTTCTCTCCTTCACTTTGTAGCCGCATGCAGAGGTCAGTTAGCAGAAAGCTTTGGATTCCACTTCTCACCTTGAGAGAGTAAGTGGGGCTGGGCTTGCCTTCCCACTGTAAACAGGAAACTGGAGAACATACATAAGCTGTTTAATTCAGACAGTGGACAACAGGTAGCACAGAACTGTGACTCCTCGGGAAAGGGGAAAAAAGTGAAGCAAGCCCTGTGGTCACCCTGGCTTCTCCTGGCTGTTGGCACAGGGGCAGAAACTTCAAGTAGAGCACAGAGGTTTTGCTGAGATGAGATTGTGATTGAAGTTTAGGGGGCTGAGGGGATGAGAAGCAGAGTATGAGAAAGGAGAATGATATCACAGAAGAGCTCCAGAAATCTTGATTGCGTGATACCGAGTGATGACTGAGTGATATCATACACGAAGAGGGTTAACACAAGGCTGGGCAAAGTATTGCTACCAGGAAGGTGCAAGCTGAACAACTCCAGAGCTTATACAGAATGGAAGAGGTGAGATGACCACGAAGAGTGAGGTGACCTCATTGAACAGCTGACTCAGCAGATGTCAGAGGGCTCTGGTGTTTGGGGCTAACTCTAGACTTGCCCTAATAAAAGCTCAAAACAAGCCTCAAAACAATCAAGTTGATCAACAAATACATTAACTGCCTAACAAAAAAGTACAATGAGTCTTTAAAGAAAAAAGACAGGGCCTCCCTGGTAGCGCAGTGGGTTAAGCAACGCACTATGAAGCAAACTGCAGCCACTGCAGCACGAGTTCAATCCCTCCTGCCGGCCAGGGAGGGGACCCACATGGCGCAGCAGACCTCGCCTGCCTTGCCCGCTGCTGCCCTCAGCAGCGTATTTTAGTCGATCTGCCTGTTCTGCTCCCCGCTCTGTCTCTGGTGGATCCTCTCACCCTCTGCACTTCTGGCCTGTGCCCCAGTTCTTGTATGAATGAAAAAATACTTTTTTAAAAAAAAAAAGAAAGAAAGAAGACATTCAATAGGGTAACATTCCACAATGGCCAACTAGTCAGAAAACTACTGATGATGTAAAGAAACACAAAAATATGACTTGCAACCAGAAGAAAAATGACTCAGAAAAGGTAGAGGTGATAGAATTAGCAGAAAAGCACTTTAAAACAGCTATTATAAAGACTACTACCTAGGGTAATGAAAAGCATGAACAGGATAAGGAGACTAAATGGCAGCTTCTTCACCGAAAAACACAGTATCTTAAATAACAAATTCATTAGTGGGTTCGCAGGTGGATTGGACATTGCATTAGAAAAGACAAAGGAAGGGCCTCCCTGGTGGCGCAGTGGGTTGAGCTCGGCACTGTGAAGCATCACTGGCACAGCAGCGCGAGTTCGATCCTCTGCCCGGGAGCGACCCACATTGCGCCGCAGACCTTTCCTGCCTCTCCCGCTGCTCCCCTCAGCAGTGTGGTTCAGTGGATCTGCCTGTTCTGCTCCCCACTCTGTCTCTCATGAATCCTCTTACCTCCCACAACTCTGGACTGCACCCCAGCTCTTAAATGCATAAATAAATAAATCTTTAAAAAAAGAAAAGACAAAGGAAACATAGCATCAAGGGGCCTAGGTGGCAATTTCCACTGATATAACCCATATATCTATAATTGGAGTCCCAGAAGGAGCAAGAGGAGGGAAAAACCACTTAAAAAATGACTAAAATATTCTGCACTTGATGAAAATTAAAAAATCAACAGACTCAAGAGCTTCAAATAGGATATATACAAAAGAAAACACACCAAGGCATAGCATAACCAAACTGCTAAATACTCTGATAAAATAAGTCCTAAAAGCGATGACCGGAGGGAAAAGGTCAAAACATGAGAGGAAGAAGGTAAGAAGGACGACTGACTTCCCATCAGAAACACCGTGAGCCAGAGGACAGTGGAGCAACTAAAGAGCCAAAAGGAAAATATACGCCATCAGCCTAGAATTCTGTATCTGGTGAAAAGTCAGGGCATTTTCTGAAAAACAAGGCTGAATCTGATGCCAGAACATACTGCTCTGTAGAACATATTAAAGTTCTTCAGATTGGAAGTGGAAACAGATTGACACAACAGAATAAATAGCGTGGAGCAATGATAAGAAAGTGGGTCGAAGAAAATCGTTTTGGTGATTTAGATCCGAACTAGAATCTCCTGCCAAGTAGGTTTCTTATAAAAAGCCCACAGAACTTTATCTTTTCTCTCGCGTTTTGAACACAGGCTTCAGCTGTGTCTCAGGCGCTGTTTAGTGCTGCTACTCCTTCGTGGACATCGTCAGTGACCGACAACTATGTGCAGCCGATGTGAACGGAGATACAAAGACACACGAGACACGGCGCCCACCACCACGAGGCTTGGAGCCTGGTGGGGGAAACCAGGACAGAAGTGTAATCTGTCCTGGCCAAACTTATTTGTTGTGTCTGGACTTAGTCTCCTCAACTGTAAAACGGAGGTAAAAATAGCACTAACGCATAGGGTTGCTGTGATGGGCACATGCTCGAACATACATAAGTTGGCTGAACAGTGCCCGGTAAATAATGGACACCCAAGGAATATTTGATATTTTTGCTGCTGCTGTTACAAAGGAGGTTCTCCTAGGAGTCTGTAGGAGCTCAGAAAAGGAACATCTGAATCAGAGAGGAGGGGGGAGGAAGATATTGCAGAGGAGGCAGTATTTCTGCTGCAATTTAAAGGATGAGCAGCGTGAGTGGATAAGGAAGGGCCTGGGTGTTCCAGGCAGAGGCTATCCCACCGGGCCTCACTCTAGCCCATGACTGCTCTCAGGTCTCTGGGGCCTTTCTGGAAGTCTCTGATTTCCTCGAAGGGCATCTTACCTCCTCCATCTTCTGATCCATCCAGGCTCTGCTGCCTGAGGCGGTGACTGTCCCCCAAAAGGAAGGAAGAAAAGCAGAAAACTCTGTGTTAGTTCCAAACACAGAGGGTACCAATCCCAGTTTTTATTGCACATTCTCCTAGATATAAATGTCTCTGGAACCACTTCCCTCCATCAACTGGGTTAATTCTAATTAGGCAACTGGGCTGCCAGGTATGGTTGCACAGGCCGCACACTGCACCACTCCACAGGCTCCACCTAGCCCTGATGTGTGAAATTCCCTCCCCGCCTTTACCTGGAAAGCTTTTCTCCTTTTCGATAGACGCCTAAGGAGAAAGCTAGGCTTAGAAAGCTGATAGTGCTTCTGCCCATGTCGGTCAAAGCAGAGTTCTGGCTCAGTGCCCTGATACTGGGTGTTCTAAAAAACACAGGGTGGGAGATGTGACATGGGCATCCATGCAGGGTCCAGGCCTTCCACCGAGAAAGCAGCAACAGCCAGACCCTTGATTCCTGTGCATGGACTCCAGCCCCAGCACAGCAGATTCATCTGGTTTTAAACACTATGCTAACACAGCTTGAGAGGACAATGACCACCAAGACTGCACTGTGGACAAAAGTCACCCTAGAAGGCCACAAAAATACTGGAAACATACTCCTCTATTTCTTCAGAAGCTCTTCTTCCTGACCTGAAAAAAAGAGAGACAACGGTGATGAGAACCCACTAGTCTCTTGCACTGGTGTGGGGTGTTGAAGGGAGAGGGGCTTCGAAAGCAGATGTACCCACTGGTATATTCCAGGTTCCTGATTAGCATATCTTATGTTATTATTTGTCTGGGATCCTCTGCATAGAACAAAGGTCCATAACGTGCATGCATGAGAAAATGAGACACAGTAATGCCTTCTTAGAGTTTTATTTCAGCATAACTCCAAGTTAAATTGCTGCGCTTCTATGCAAAATGGAGCTCAAAACTCAAATGGATCTAGACGAAACAGTGCCCTCCCTACAACAATGAAGGGGCCAGACGCCCCTGTTGAGTGAGGGGGCCCTAGGGCATCTCACGACAGGACAGGAAGCCTGCACAGGCACATGCAGCGAGGGCAGGGGTTCCCCAACTTAATTGTACAGGTGGACCTTCTGGGATGCTTGTCAGGTGTGCCGATTGCCAGGCCTGGCAGTGAGAGGTTTCTAGACCAGCTGGCCTAGGGGAGGGAGAGCCCAGAAATACTACCTGCAAGCAGATTTCCAGGTAATTCTAATCCTAGTCACTATGGACGCACTGGAGACACCCTCGCTCTAATGACTTCTAAACAAGACCGGCAGAATGCCAACGAACATTACAGTTAGGTGTCAGGTACACAGTGATTACTTTTCTGTATGCCGCAAAAATTTCACAGTATTAGAGAGAGAGAGAGTGTGTGAGTGTGTGTGCGTGCACTTTTAAGTTAGAAATCATTGCCAGGATGCGCGGCGCAGAGGCCACAGCCCACAAGGGCCAGGGGGCCAGCAGCAACCACGAAGCAATTCCTGCAAAATGCACTGAATCCCCTTCTGGATGTGATCGGAAATGAAGCCTAAGTTTACAGACTACTTCTCATGAAATTTAGATCATATTAATTATATCGCTGAAAGAAAGAAGGAAAAGAAGGGGTGTGGGGAGGAGAGAGCAGAGGGAAGAAAGACAGATAGACTGATTTTTGGCAGAGGTCAGGGAGAGAAAGGCAATGGCAGGTAAAGTTGGAAGAAACAACTCCGACGTCTGGGACCTCCCAGGCTGCACTTTTTGACTCTTAAAGGGCCAAGTAGAAAGACTTAGCAGTAGGGGTAGGGCAGTGGGGCCCAGGCCGTGGTGTTGCTGGATAATGCAGGTTTCCACACTGTTCCGATGAAAGGAATTCTACATGTCAGGCACTCAGCAGCCAGGCAAGCCACCATCTGATGTGGGGGACGGCCCTGCGGTCCCCAGGGACACTGCCTCTAACTGACCTGGAGATGCAGAACCAGCCTACCACCCAAATGACCCAGCAGCAAATTACCCCTGGCAGCGGGCTGGCATGCAAACAGGCACGGGAAGACAGGAGTGCAGAGCTTCACACAGCAGGCGGTGCTTTCGTTTTGCACATAAGAGACCTATCCGTCTCGGATTAGCCTGAAGAGTCAGGACTGAATGGTTCCTCTCCTAAGCGATGCCCAGCAAAAGCTTTTGTCTGGCGGAAACAGCAATGATGGCGCTAGTCTTGGGGGGAGGATGATTAATTGTCACTTATGCACCCAACACCCATAAAGGAGATGAGGTTCACATGCCGTGCAGTTGCAGGTGAGCCCACAGGCTGCTCGCTCTCTGGGGGAGCCTGAGGAGTCTTCCGAATCTCACGGCACCCCGGGGAAGGAGCAAGGTCAGAATGGAGCCCTCAAGGAGAGAAGCAGGGTGCCCTCGGGCGATGCTCTTGCTCTCTCCTCTCTCTGTCAGGCACAGGAAACGGAAAGCCCCCAAACAGAAAGCCTAGTAGAGACCCACACAAGCCCAGGCACCCAACACCCTGCCTTTGATGAAGTCGGCCTCTTCCAGGCATCCTCCCACTGACAGATGAGTTTAGTCCGGCCCACACTGCTGTTTATTTTGGTTTGGTTTGGTTTGGTTTTGCTGTGAATTTGTTGCCCAAATTGGGAGATTTTGTACCAAAATCCAGATTGCATTGTTTCCTCATGGGAAACTAGAGGGAGCTGAGTCTGAGTCATGGATGCCTCCCCACCTACCCCCCCCAAGCCTAGACTCTTGTCCTCCCCACACGGGGGTCGGTCCAGCTCATCACTGAAGCTACGCTGCTGCTTGTGTAGAAGTTAAGAGGCTGTGAGCTATTTCCCAAAGCTTTATGTCTCTGAAGATGAGACGGCAAAGGGAGACTAAGCGGGAAGGCTGTGTCAGGAGAATTAACAGGGCTCTACTTCCCTACAGAAAATTCAAATAATCTGTACGAGTATCTCTGCGATGTTTTAAGAAGCCATTCTGAAGGAAAGCCCCCCTCAAACTGACTGGACCTGCCTGGGACTTGGAATCAGCACAAAGACCCCACACACAGGTTGTGCCTATGAGTGTCTTGAGTCAGTCCAGAGGACCACCACCTTCCTTTCTTGTCCTTTTTTTTTTGGTGGGGGGAGCATGAGGTGATGGGTAAAAATAACAGCATTAGATAGAAAATAGTAAGGACAGGTGTTACACAAACTTACCTTTTGGTTTTGTACGGCTACAGCCAGTCAAGACTAGAGGGTATTTTTAAATTGTGGGTGACTGATTTGAAAAAAAAAAAAAGAAAAAGCATTTTCACATTCCACAGCCTCTGGGGCAGATTAGCAAGAGAAGTATTGGGGCTACAGCTCTGCCCCCAGGGCTGTGCGGGGTGGAGGCTGACGTAGAGAAATGGGGGGTCTGGGTCACCTTCTCCCTTTACAGTCACACGTCCAGGCAAACCAAGGCTACCGAGGAGCCTGTATGACCTGACCCAGCCCCCTGGGTGTCTGCAGAGCTGTGGTCAGCTCCGGTGGGGTTCCCGCTTCTTCACACACCTCTCCCCAGGGTTTGGGAAGGTGACAATTGCAGCAACGCGGGCCAGACCGCTCACGCAGAAGGAGCACCTTTTGGCACTCGTCACACCTTCTACACCTGCTCGCGTGAGCCAAGCGGGTTTCGTGGCCCCATCTGACGGAGGAGGATGCTGGGCGTGGTGTGTGTGCTCCGCCAACTCACACAGCCACCCGAGACTCTAGGAGAGTCCCCGCCCCTGACCTGCACGCTAGATTCTGAGCACACCACCCCAGCCCTCCCCAGGGCGCCATGACATCTGATAGATGCACTGTGCTGGATTTACCTCCTGGATCATCTAGACTTACGAAAGGTAACGGGTGGGACAGACAGACAACCTTTTAGGCCAGGATCTCTTACCCAGTGGAGCACAGCAGACTCGCCCCTGGAGAGTGCTCAGTGTCCATGGGCGAGTCTGCCCGGGAGTGACTTCTAGAACTTCTAGAACCCACCTCCACCCCTCTCAAGAAGCAGGCTGCACTCTCCTACTGCCAACCCACAGACGGAAGCCACCCCAGCTTCCTCTCTGAGTTGTCTACTTTGTGCACACAAGTGTTCATAAACTCTGACCGACCTCAGGAGCGGAGAAGCTTCACACACAGACACCTCCATTTCTAGGGAGTCTGAATTGGCCTTCCCGAAATTCAAACTGGACTCCAAGGTATTCAGAAAAACCAAACAGGCACTCACACCCTGGCTGGCCCACAAGCAATTCAGATCTGACTAGAGAGGCTTGTTCAAGATGCAAAATGTACAACATGGAGGTTGCTGAACCAGCACTTTGAAAAGTTAATTAAACGCCGGGTTTCTCCCGATGAGCTCCTCCATCACCCGCCGGCTGCGCTGGGCATGCTGCAGAACGAGGCTGACTCTGGACACCGAGAGTCAGTGTTCTCCCTTGCCACCTGCACGGGACATGGGGAGACGGGAGGAAGGGCAGGCTGCTTCTGGCTTCCTTTGAGACGTGCTGGGCCTGTGGGGCGATCTGGTGGACGGAAAGCAAGGCCGCTCCTGCCCGGCCCTTTCCAAATCCCTGAAAACACTCCCTGTGACGCTGCCTGTCAAGCTCGCCAGACTTTCCTCTAACAGTCCCCTCCTGGTTTCCAGCCCCTTCCTGATGACCCAGGCTGGGTTTCTCAGAACTCCTTGGTGCAGAGAGCCCATCCCCAGGCACGCGTCTGAGGAAACCGAGGACTGATAACAACAGTAAATGCTTACAGAGCTTATGGGGGGGCACTGTTAACCACCTTAGTTGTACGTTACTATTATTTCTTATTTCGCTGGCTGCACTTCACAGTTGATTCTGGGGCTCAGAGAAGTCACCAGCCGAAGGGCACCTGGCTCAGACAGCAGCGGGCGGGGGAAGCAAGCTCTGGGCTAGTATCGATGCGAGCCGGAAACTCGGGCAGCTCCGTCAGGCCGTGGCTTTGTGGGGCCTGACGACTTGGCAGCGGGCACTGGCTTAGTTGCCCTGTGTGACTTATTATGCATGCTTTATGTGCGACAGGAGTTTGTGTCGCGGCAGAAACGAGACCCCTTCTAGCCAAGTCACCTTTCCCTCCAGGTGCCAGTGTCTCTTGCGCAGAGGCAGTTCCTTTCGTTGGGCCCTTAGAGACCATTCAAGGGGCAGGATCTGGTCAGCTGAGGACAACTTAATCCCACTGATGCATCCTGGGACTGCAGTCACAGGGATGACCACCTGGTCTGGCCCTCCGTGGCAAAGAAGGGCCGTGATGCCAACCTCTGTGCCTCTCTCTGTCCTCCGCGGTATCATCTCTCTGTGCAGCGGCCGGACGGCGGCTGCACGGGTTATGTGCTGAAGGGTGAAAGGCAGCCCTAATGTAGACATCACCTCGGCTAAAATGTTGCTCGTGAGTTTAATGGAATACTGCAGAGATCTAAATGGAGATAAAGCACCACGGCTCAGAGAACAGCCAGGATGCTGTCTTTATCGCACGACAACGTTCAGTGCTTAATTAGACACCGTTAACCTATTTTAGCAGGGGACATAACTGGGATGGATGGGGGGAAGTGTCCTTGAAGTCTCTTCCTATCCTCAGTGCAGATTGGACCCTAGACTCACCGCCCCACTGCCAGACAGAAGAGGCTTAAAAACAGGCCAAAGTGCCAGGCACCTGGAGGCCCAGCTGTCCCGGGAAGGCCCTCTGCTGGCCAGCCCCCTCAAAGCCAGTCATGGGAGGGTCTGGATCAATGGCTACTATTACAACTTGTTGTCCAGGAGAGAAGCGCTAAAGTCACATTAAGGGCGTGCATGAGGAGAAGAAGAAACTGCAGGCAGGAGCCAAATTAATTGGCAAGCGAGTGACAAGGGGAAGAACAGCGATGAAGACCCCGACTAAACTGGTGCAAAGCTACCTTACAATTTCAAAAGGCGTCGTTCCTGTCAAGGAAAAGGAGTCAAAATGCCATTTTCTTACATGGTTTTCTACCCTCATAATTGTTAAATGGCCAATAAACTCTCACAACTGCATCCAGAGCTCACCGAGGCGGGTTTCACCAGCCGGAGAGGGGAGGAGCAGTCCTACATCACCCATCACACATCTCATTGCTACCCACCCCCAAGCAAGGCTCTGCTTGGGGAGAAGCTACGGGGCCCGCCAAATGAGCCTCCACACTGGAACCCAAATCTGATGCAAGCGTGGCCACCGTATCCTTTTAGTAGCAGGTGGCAGACTGGGAACTGGGGTACCTCTGCTCGAAGATGTCCTCACCCCTATCATGCTGATTAAAGCCAGACATTTCTCATGTTTTTCCTTGTCCACCTGACCTCTCATTTCAGTCTCTCCTGACAGCTGGAGTCCCTTCCATTTTTAGTTCTTACTGTACATCTGCACGGTTATCCAGTATGTATTTGTAGGGCTGTACTGTCTCCCTTCTTAAAGGAAAGCAAGGACTCCCCAGCACCCAAATTTTGGCATTTTGGTATTTTATATGATATTAGATCATAGTAGCCCCTGCCAGTAAAATCAACACAGCATCTAGTAGAAAAATGAGAATGGTTGGCAAGCCCTATCAAGTTGAAAGTATAGAGAATTACAAGGCAATTCCTGGTTGAAGTGTGGCCCCTGCTGGTCACATTAAAAATAACACCTTTGTTCTAATTCTAATTCTAAAGGAGCATTTATCACGAGGAAAAAAAGAGCTGAAATATATTGACTAACAGGTTTCAGTAGCTAAAAGCTACGAGGACATCTAAGTGTGTGTGTACAATGGAATACTACTCAGCAATCAAGAGATAAACTTATGTCATTTGCAGCAACATGGATGGAGCTCGAACGGATTATGATCAGTGAAGTAAGTCAGGAGGAAAAGGAAAAATATCGATACTTTGACTTATAGAAGGAACACAGGGAAACCATACAAAGAATCAGAATGAAGAAGACGAAACTAGCAGGCGAACTAGAAATCTGAGACATTCAGCATGGGAGGGGGTGGGTGAGGGATGAGACTAGGAGGGTAGAGCACATGAGCCTACGGTGACGGTTCACAGGCGTCTCGGTGGTGGCAATTTTGTGGGAACAACACTGGAGAGGAGAAACCAAACATTGTACAAAAATGAGTAACGATGCAAAAATAAATAATTTTTTCAAAGAGATGTAAAAAATATATACTAAAAAAGTGCGTGTATATATGTACATTCTGTAAAAAAAATTGTTTAAGTGGAAGGGCCCAAAGCTCTGGATCTTAGGCCTCTCACCTGAACATTATTTTATCCGGAAAATGTACTGAATAACTAATTATTTATTAGGCCTATAATGTAGGTACTGGGTTTCTGGACCTCTTGCTTAGGATTTTATGATCTGGTAGGAGAAAATTCAGCTATAGAAACCCCTCCAGAAGACTCAGAGCAGCGCTGAGACTCCCACCACCGGTCCCACTCCTATCTTCAAGATGAGGAAACAGAGACGGGCATTGTTAAAGGGACCTAGTTTCCGCTAGAAAGTCCCCAAGCTAGCTGGGTACAGTGCTGGAACTGAAATCAAGGCTCAAAATAGGGCTCTATCCCAAGGCAGGTAGAGGTAAGCAAAGGATCGCGGGGCCACTAACGAGGGAGCTAGTCCTTCCGGTAGGGTGCAGCTGGGGAAGCTTCCTAGACAATGCATCTGAAAGAGGAGTGGGCCTGCGCCAGGCAGCAAAGCTGTGGGAGGGCCTTCCAGCTGCAGGAGTAACTCCCACGAGGGCAGGGCGCATGAAAGGGCTGGTGTACAGAAGACGCAGGGACCTGGTGGCTAAAATGCAGACAAGGTGGCGGCTGACAGTGAGAACGGCACCTGAGCTGGCTGGGAAAGCCACCTGACTCGAGCATGACGCCCTCACACCTGGTGCCAACTCTGTAACAACACATGGATATGGCTGGGGGAGCGAGGGGGACTACGAAGCAGACAATGAATTTTCACTGGGCTCTTTTCTCCCTTCAAGTTGCTTAAGTTCACGATTTTAAGACGTTTCAATGAGTAAGATGCAACCCACCTCCCAGGGTGCCATCAAAGCAGCACAACGGTTCCCTTCCGCGGAGGAAGGGCTATTACTCCTCCCGCCGGGCGACAGCTGGAGGAAAGGCTGCCGGGAAGACTGTTTGCCAAGGTGTGCCATTCTCAGAGCCTGCTGACTTCTTGCCAGTTGTGTGCTTTCTGTGCCTTATGTTAACATCCGTAAGTTGATTCTTTACTTTCCCTAATTTATTTTTACAGAAAACTTTAAACTCTCAGTGGAAAGCGAGCATTACCAGTCATAGAAGAGATCAAAGTAAAAACAACGCAGTCCTCAAACACCACACGATTTATTTTATTTCGCTGGATAGCGCTGTCTGCCAAAAGTCTGCGCCTATGGCTTATCCTTTCTTTGTTAAAAGGGTTGACGAGGTCAGGAAGGTTCTATAGAAACGCTAGCTGCAAACGCAGACTTCCCCACCAGCGTGGTCAGAGGGGCTAGAAACTAAAGGAGAAAAGAAGATGGTTCTGTCTCTGGGCAACGTGGCCATAAGGACAGTGAGAACAGAGTGTGGTGACTGACACAAGTGGATATCACGTTTCTCTTATCAGAGTTTCTGGAAACCTTTCAGGCCATTCTTAATCAATTACTGGGCTGGCGCTTCACTTTTCCTGAAGAGAATTTTCTTCTCTGTCATGGAGAAACCTGTAAAGATTCTCTTCCCGTTACGGTCTCATTGTCTTCTCTGCCTGCTGGTACATCCTGGGAATACAGTGAGATTCACCCAAGGAACTGGGTGGGGCTCAAAGAGGTGGTTTCACTGCCACTAGGGTGCAGGTGTTGGGGGGCGCAGGGCAAGTGTGGCAGTCCCCTGGAGGGGTTGGACCCCAGCCTGGAGACCGCTGGTGGAGATGAACCAAGGACACCCTGACACCTTAAAACACGAACACCCACATTCCCACTAGTGAGCACCTAGGGTGAGGGTCACGCGGCTGAAGGTTAACATCACCGACAGACCCAGCGAACCAGAACAACACTGAGTTAAGACAGGGGCTCTGTTCCGTGAGCATATTTATATCTACAGTTGCCCAAGTTGCTGCTTTTATACTAAACCTGCACTGGGTTACTTCTCAATAGAGGAATAAAAGGAAAAGGGAAGAAGTAGGTGTGATGTTCACAGATGCATTTTATTTTTGAGAGATTGAACCCATCAAAGAGAGAACAAGGAGCTCATTTGTGTCGGGGGAATTTTAACCCATGGCTGGCGTCCCGAGCCACCCCCTCCCGGCGCTGAGCTGCTTGCACGCACTGCAAAGCGGCAAGGCCCCTTCGCAGAGACCGGCTGGCTCAGGGGACACAACTTTTTTCCTTGAAAGTTTTTTGGTTCAATAAGATTGCCTCATATGATCAACACCTCATTTCTGCGAGGGTCCCGGAGGAGAGCAGGAAAGACAATTTTATTCTAACAGATTCGCTCCTACGCAAATAGTGCAGTGCACGGCCTTTTCATGAACTTGAGATAAATGCGTGCGGCTCGCGGGCCTTGAGGATGGGCATGGCTGTGGAATGAGAGGCACGTTCTATTGCACTAATTAGCTGGCTGACCTTGGGCGGTGGGGCAAGGTGACATTATGGGTTTTTTGAACTCTGAGATTTTGAAACTGAGTCAACAGCCCCAGGTGTCATTTTCTGCATCTCCAAGCTGAGGGGGCCACACTCTGTGACTTCTCGGGGCCCTCTGGTTCCAGAAATGACCACTAAGCTGGCCTCCCCGAGCCTGGCCCTCACCCCCATCTGTTTTCTGCTACTATCCTGACATCCTCCAAGCAGGTCCTTCCAGCCCTAAGTTTCAATCCCTGTAAAGTGCTGGTGTGGAGACCCCTAAAACATGGGGGAAGGAGCAAATAAAAACAATGACATTTTCTCCCTTTTCAATCATTTTTAGGGACAACAAAGTCAGCACAAATTCTTTCCTGACTTAAGATCAAGACTTTTTTCTTGGGCCTCCCTGGTGGCACCGGTGTTAAGCACAGCACTGTGAAGCATCTACAGTCACTGCAGCACAAGTTCAATCCCCAGCCAGGGAGCAAACCCACATGGTGCAGCAGACCTCTCCTGTCTCACCTCTGCTCCCCTCAGCAGTATATTTCAGTACATCTGCCTGTTCTGTTCCCCACTCTGTCTCTGGTGAATCCTCTCACCACCACCATCCCCGCACCTCTGGCCTATACCCCAGCTCTTGTATGCATAAATAAATAAAATAAATCTTTAAAAAAATACTTTTCTTCTTAATCCTCCCTTCTCTTTTCTTAGCTGCTGTCAAATCCTGCCACTGCTGTCTCAATCTCCCAGGGAAATGTGACTTTCATTTATACTCCTCTTCTAAACAGCCAGCCTGCTCCACGTTCCCACTTCTTGCTATCTGCTGCGACTCTCTCTTCCTTTCCAAGCAGTTGCACCTGCCTGCACCTGCTGAGCACTCCCAGCCTCCAAACAGGGGTGCCTGAGAAACCAGCCTGTGCACAGCCCGGGGCTGGGAGGACTCGGCCGGCTCAATCCCCGGGGCGCGGACAGCCTCAGCGTGGGTGCTGAGCTCTGCCGGCTGTGACCCAGTGGCTCCAGGTCCGGGCTCTGAACTCAGAGCGCTCAAGCCAGAGCTTCACCGCCACTAGCTGTGTGTGCTGGCTGGTCACCTAATCTCTGCACCCGGCAGTGGCAAAGCCGTACCCCACTTCAAAGGGAGGCTGTAAGAATCAAGTTAGTGAACATAAAGCATACAGCACAGTGAACAATGGTTACTGCCACCATCACCGCTAGCATTACTACCCGGTCACTGCCCTGTGGTGGCGGTGCAGCTGCCGCTGCTCCCTTTCTCACTCTCGTGCTGCGAACGCTTGCGTCCAATGCTTTCTCCTCCTCAGCTCTGCAACTGGACCCCACAGCGGACTTGCTAGGCATGCCCACTTTCTGTTCTAGACCCATCGTTCTCCCCCCAGGTCCTGCTGCCTTGAGCTGAACATCCCTGCAGCTGACGTGTCGGCAACCCGGCCGCCAGATGTGCCCTCGACACCCAGCCCTCTCCACCCCGTTCCCTCAGAAGACGTTCACTCAGCTCACAAAGCCTGCCCAGCAGCTGGTCACTGCGTCCCGCCACAAAATCCACTTCACCTCCAGCTTCTCGCTGCCCATCACAATTTCCATCTCCTGGTTTATTTCTCTGCCTTTTGGCTTCCATCCTTCATTTCAGTCCTTCTGCTTTTTATTCTGTTAGAAAAACAAACTTCCTTGGCTTTTAAATCCTTTCTGAAGGACTCCCTTCTTCTGGGGAGCTTCTAGAACTAGGTGAAACCGTTTCTGTGCTACTTAGCATAACTTACACCGGTCACCCCATCCCCACCTCACCACAGTCTCTAGAGGACAGTCCTTCAGTGACCTCTGGCCTCAGCCCGACGGGGGCAGTCCACAGAAGACATGATCCTCCTCAGAAGCTCCCCCCTTCTTCTTCACTCAAACCCCAATTTTACTCAGGGTTAGCAATGAGCCTTGTATACATGGAGGGTAGGCATATGCTTCATTCCTCTCAGATGAGAAGGATGGTGTATCCTAGAAGCACCTCCCACTCCCTCACCTCCAAGAGACAAATTCTTCACCTTCACCTCCGCGCCACTCTCCTCGCTTCCAGGCTGGAAAACAGCGTAAGGGCTGGTGGCCTAGCCGCTGCCACACGAGGCACGAGCATGATGACCCACGTGCCACATGGAGGTGGTGGGAGTTCTGCCCCCCTCTACTAAGCCTCTGGGAATGGGGTTCTCTGCTGCGTGCAGACAGATGCAGCCTCAATAATGCAGCACGTCTAGTGGCGACAGAGAAATCATCCCAGGAGGGTGGGGGGGGGGGGCACGGCTTGCGGAAAAGCCAAGCTCGCGTGATCTTAGTTAGCCCTAACAAACGGTCTCACGCAAGAAAGCCAGGATTTGGAGTAAAGCCAAGAAGAGTGCAAGTCTCAGGACACGAAAGATCACCAGGGTGTGCGGCAAACTCGGGGCAAGGCCGGCAGCCGCCTCTGCAGCATGACCCGTCAGAAGTGCTGCTGGGAGAGGACACGGCGTGGGGAGAGGTGGTCACATCTGCCCCAGGCCAGACCATGTCCTCCAGCACTCGGGGAGGCATGACGGTGTCCCTGGGTCACAGCCATGCTGTCGGCCCTCCGGCAGCTCTCTGCTGGTGAAACGATACAGCACGGGCCTGGAGTCCAAGGCCCTGGACGGGCCTCTCTATGTTGTCCGCCTGTTTCTTTCTACTTCTCGGGCCAGCCCTGGGCTTCCGTCACCCTGGCCCGCTTGTCCCAAACACACTGGCACCTCCCTGCCGCCGCACTCCTGGCCCCTGCGCCTGGAAGGCCCGTCTTCCCTGGACGTCTGTCAGCTGTTTCACTGACTAAAATGGACTGCCCTGTTTCATTGACTAAAATGACTAGTTAGAAGCAGCCATGTAGAAAGCACTTTCCAGAAGGTCAACCATACTTTTCAGTTAGAGAAGGCCTTTGAGACCACTTAGTTCTGACACTGCAGAGACAGAGCCCAAGGGGCCCAAGGTTATACTGAACCTCTCCCTGAGGATGCCTCTCTCAGCTCAGCACTCAGGGAGAAGGGAGAATCCCAGGCTTGTATACCTGGGATTTCCCAAGAATCAAATGGCTGACAGCAGAGAAGGGACTGTTGAGGGCATCTGGTCCAAACCCCTCAGCGAGCCCAAGGAGTCCAGAGAACTTGCCCCAAGGACACAGGGCGAGTGAGAGGCAGGAGGGACTAGGACGCAGGCAGAGCCCTGACTGTATTCAAGTGCACCTGGACCACCCAGATGTGGCCTGAGCACCCCTGGACCACCCTGCCTCGGTCTCATGAAGGAGCTTTGGGTCTGAAACCAGAGGGGGGCCTGCTAGGGCACCCAGCAACCTGGAACTGGCTCCCGAGCTGGCTGTCTGGGAATGAATCCAGTTCTTGGAGGGCACTGCAGGGTTAGAAGGAAGATCATTTCCAATGCCTAATTGAACTTAATGATGAGCCTAATTAGGCCTTTTAATGGCAGGACTGGCATGGCCTTGGCTTGTGCCCCTAAGCGCAGGCTGCATCCTTCACACCTGCCTTTGTCTCAGGGTCAGGCAGCTGGCTGGGCCACAGCTCTGCCCACAGGCCAAAAAGCAGGTTCAGAGGGTGTGGGACACTCCCGTTCCTGCTCTTCTCCCATGGCCGAGCATGCCATGGGACATCCACACAGGCCTCGGGGACATCTGCGGGGGTGCTACCGTGTGCAAAGGCCCAGGGGCCCCGGGCTCCGATGCAGAAGGGGCAAAGCACCGAGAACAGGAGAGTCAACTGTTGACTGGCTACTCAGCTGTGACCTTGTGCAGGTACCTGACCTCTCTGAAGGCCCGCCTCCTCATCTGTGAATGAAGGAGCAGCACCTACCTCATGGGGGTGTTTTGAGGATAAAAGAAGACAGCTATGATCAGACAGTCCAGCAAAAAGCCACCATAAGTGGTGTTGTGTGTGTGTTTTCTCCTTCATACAAGTGGGCTCCACAAGGCGTGGGCTGTGCACACAGCTGCAGTGTGGCCCCAGAAGGCAAAACCTAGATCAGACGATGAAGCTGCAAACTTCACAAAGCAATTTGAAAAAAACCCAGGGGGTGGCTAATAGCAAAAAATCTAGAAATAACATAAATGCCCACCGACAGGAGAAAGCGCACCATTACCAGGGAATTGTGAAATCAGCCGTTAGAAAAATAAGGTAAAAAATGCAAAGTGTGGAACACATTATGATTCCATTTATGCAAAATATGTATTTTACAGTAGTGTAAATATAAAAATTATGTATGTATTCTGTATGTATATCTGTTACAGGGCAGGGAGAGGGGGACACCAGAACCCCCAAAGCTGCCCTCTCTGCTATCTGCTGCATGAAGACAAACATATAAGGTCTTTAATGGAAAGGAACTTTAATGCAATTAGGGAACAATACAGAAAAGACAAAGAATATAGTTACTAAGTCAAGCATCCAAAGTTACCCATCTCCTTGAGGGTCAAAGTCCAGCCAAACAGGATTGGCCCAAAGTGAGGCCCAAAAGCCTGCCACAAGTTTAAAGGACCTTTCAGTGGAGACCCATAGAAAAGGGTCAGAAAGAGTCAGACAAATCCGGGAGGAAAAGAACAAAATCAAAATCAAGATGAAAGCTGCCATGGTTCACCTCTCCACGGGCCTCTCACCCACATCTGTCCCAACCAGTCCAAGACCAAAAAGCAAGTGCAGTTTTTCCACATGTCCCTCTGCTCCACGTGCCTCCTCCAGGTCTCCTGCTGCTCTCCATCCTGCTTCCTTCTCCCTCCCTTCTTTCTGTCCTCCTTGCTCCTCTCTCCAGCATCTTCTTATCCCTGCTCAGCTCCACTCTACTTAGGATGGAAGTGGGATCCTGGAACTTCCCCTTTTTCTGGGGACCACCCTGTCACATATCTATTGTATAAAAGTATGCACTGTGTGTTGCTGGTAAAAGACGCTAGTGAACTATTTCTTATAGTTACTTCTAGAGAGCTGACTAGGCTTGGAAGAGAGAGTTTTAGGTAAATTTAGCTTTATCTGGCTTGTTTGAATTTGTACATCATTAAAATACTCTTGGTTTGTTTATACAGCTAAAGACAACTTCCTAACACACACGCTTCCATTGAGTTCCCAGCAATGAGGGGTTCAAGCAGACCCCAGCCAGCACTTGCAGAGATGCCAGAGTTTAGAGGAGGTTGAACAAAACTGGCTGGAAACCTTCCAGCCTGAAGCCCTCTCTGCACCATGTTGGTGGTCCAGAGGGAAGAAGCCTGCCCGAGGTGGCTGCTTTCTGGCTGCTGTCATAAAAGGGGTACTTCTTTGGGCCTGCCCCTTCTTTCCTGGTGCTCAGAGACCCTCTGGCTCGACAGGCCTACCCCCGGCTCCCAGAAACCGTCAGCTCTCGTCACGGGAGAATCTCTGCTTCCACAAAACAAGAAACTGTAAAAGGCCCGAAGTCTGAGCCTTCATGGGAGGTGCTAAGAGTCTGATGGAAAACCACTCCTGGTCTTCAGTTTCACAGTAAAATTCAAGGGTCACTTGACTTGTCAAAAAAAAAAAAAAAGCTGGTGGCCTGAAAGGAAGCTCTGGGGGAAGAGGGGCCTAGACTTGCTGGATTTGAGGAGGGCTGCCCCCAAGCCACTGGGAAGTAGTTCGCCGACTAGGCCCTTAGCCACAGGCCCTTGGACCCTGTGTGGGCCTGCCATGCGGCCTTGCTGTCCTGTCCCTGCTGCACATGCACAAACACATGCCCCCTGGCTCCTGTAGGCCGCCTCCCGGCCCCCCTGGGCAGCAGGTGCCCGGCGTTACCCCAGGGAGGGAACCGACCAGGGCACTTGTCGGGAAGGCTGCTCTCTCAGAGAGGGAGGCAAAGGGTCCAAACACTCCTCCACACGGGCTCCCGGGAACAGGCTGCCATCACCTTCAGCTGGGAGGCACTTGACAGAATTGCAAGATTCCAATTATTGCATATTTAGTCATTTGCATAAGTAAATTGGTTCTGTGACACTAGACAAGACATGCAGGGGCCTAAATTGCGGTGACTGCACACAGAACATTCTCCCTTACTGTGACCCGAACATCACTGTGAATCCACGTGTGAGGACATAAAGAAACTCCCAGCCCCCAAAACCTCAGTGGGAGAAAGGCTGGCGCACACTATAGAGTGCCTGCCGAGCCTCAGGGTCTCCATGTACCGGGACAAAGCCGTACGGTGTTTTCTAAAAAGTCATGCGATGGTAAAGCTGCACCTTACCACACCTTATCAGCAGTCTGCCTTGACCTGAGAAAATCACACAGACAGTCTGTTGAGGATGACTTTTACGGAGATGGGCAGTTTTGGAGTACTACGCGGCCCTGAAAAGTCAGCAGTTGCACTCTGTGCTGAGATTCAGAAAGAGCCTCAGGAAATGTGACAAAGGAGAAATGCAGAATAGATACTTCCATCTGTGTGAGGTGGTAAAGGATGATGTTAACTTGTATTTTTGGAAATCAGGATGGAATACAACGCTGGAACATCTCTGCAAGGAACTCAAACAAGTGATGATGACGGTGGTCTCCAGGAAGAAAATTGGAAGCACAGGGGAGGGAGAGGCTCACTTGCAAAAGGCTTTCGTACCTTTTGAATTCTACACTATACGTATTTCTTATTTACAATTCACTAAGAGTTCTGATATTTCAGAACAAGACAAGGTTAAACAATGACTGAAACCTAAGAATTTACCATCTCTGCCCCCATCCTGCCCTTGAGAGAAATGATTCACTTTTCTCAACTTAGTTACATTTGAGCTTTAAGGGCAAAGCAACCCTACTCCAGGGAGACAGAACGTTGTCCTTACCGAAGTGGTTCTAAGGAAGTTAGGGTCTGTGGTGGGAGTGCTCCCTGGGACGGTGGTCCCGTGACACAGCCGGGAAGAGCCAAGGAGTTCCTTCTCCCCCACCCACGAAGCGTGACCGCAGGCAGCACCTCACTGCTGTGTGACCCACTGCTGTGTAGGAAAGGACAGTCCCGCCACCAGCACCATCCTTCTCATTCCTCCCTGCCCACCAGCTGCCAAAACACGTGAAATCTGCCGAAACAACACGAGTGTTTGAAGGTAGAAAAGGATGGTGAGAGGAAAGAGAGAGGACAGAACTGGCTCGACACACCCCACACATTTCTCTACTGAGATGAGGGTGCGTATTTTTCACCTGTTGCTGCAATGTACACAGTCCAAGTGCTGTTTCATGCTCCAAAGCTGCTGAACATAGATGATTTCCAGCAATAAACAATGCAGTGAAACCCTAATTCTAAATAGCTGAGAATTCTCTAAGTCCATTAAATTGAAAATGATCTAGATCTTCCCCTGCCTTCTTTCTGCCCAGGCTCTGAACATAGGTTGAGAGCAAATGTATAAATTACTCTTTGGGGAGCTGAAACAGAACAAACAGGTGTAAGGTGAAAACTCAAAAGACATGTTGTTGTTTGGCCCTAAATCCATCTCCCCTGAAAGTGCCACTTCTCAGAGGCCACGTGAAGGAAAAATGTAAGTGCAGGAGGCAGCACTGATTACGACAGTTAGACAGAGCTCTCAGCAGGGGCCACTGGGAGTCCATCCAGAAGTCATAGGAGCCCCTGGACACAGTGACTGAAATGGGTGCACAATTTGCCGCTGGGACTGTCCCTTCCCACCCCCTGTGTGGACCAGCCTCATCTGATTCCATCCAATCTCGGACCCTTGGCTGGTGACTGACAGCTCAGCCACGGTGCCCAGAGCGGCCGTCACACCACAACCTCTGGGTTCTCGGTGGCAAAGGGTCGCGGGTAGGATGTGAACTCCCAATGTTTCTAAACCAAACTGTGCTTATCGGTGAACACCTGAGAGTCAAAAGTAGGTTCTGTGACTCAGGGAAACCTGACCCCTTTTTAAGGTTGGAGCTCTGCCAGGAATGCCCAAAGCTCACCCTGGTCGGCAAGACACCAGGCACCCACGTGCACAGGCCCAAGGAGCAGAGGCAAACAGTATAGACAAGTACTCTTGCCAAGCCCACCACGCACTAGTTATGAGTAGTGCACACGCAGCGTGAGCTGCAGTTCTCCAACAGGTCAGTAAACAAGAAAAGTCAAAAAAGCAGAGAATGAAGAAAGGGCCACATGTAAAAAAAATTTCTTCAGGTCTGAAATTTTTCTAAGAAAGAACGGAGCAGGGGGAGACAGGATGACAAGTATAAACTATAGTCTAGCCAACCACCAGCTGAGGAGAGAGTTCTTCATAGAAGGATTTCTGTTAAGAAGTGAAAATTGGAAAATCACCATTGGGCCAGTCTTGACAAAATCATGGCTCCAGGGGCGATGGTCAGTGGATGCTGAGACCACCAGGTGGGAGGGGGGAGGGGGCCACCCCTTCCAAGTGTGGAGGCCACCACCTGACCCCACCAGTGGATCACAGCCTCACTTGAAGTGGGAGCCCTGCGCCCGGGGCTCAGGATGCAGCGCGGGGGGACATACAGCACTGGCTACCCAGGACTCCACCAGAAGAGTGAATCCAACTGCTGACTCCGCAGGGAACAGGGAGAAGCAAGTGACACACCGTGACCAGCAGGAAGGAGCTGGATCCAGAACAGGAGACACAACACAAGACAAGTTTCTTTAAAAAAATTTGAAAAGTCGGGGCCTCCCTGGTGGCGCAGTGGGTTGAGTACCGCACTGTGAAGCATCCGCAGCACAGCAGCGCGGGTTCAATCCCCAGCCAGGGAGGGAACCCACATGGCGCAGCAGACCTCTCCTGCCTCGCCCGCTGCTCCCCTCAGTAGTGTACTTCAGTCAGTCTGCCTGTTCTGCTCCCCACTCTGTCTCTGGTGGATCCTCTCACCTCCCGAGACTCTGGCCTGTACCCCAGCTCTTGTATGCATAAATAAATCTTTAAAAAAAAACTTTGAAAAGTCAGGGGCACAGGGGTCTGGGGCCAGGTGTCACAGAATAAAGGTAATCGTGTAAGTGTGACCTGGGTTCGCCCTTTTACAATCCAACTGTAAAAGACATGGAGACGACGGGAGCACCTGGCGAGGAGCCGCTACCAGGTGACACTAAGGAATCATTATTAATTTTGATAGGCATGTTAATGGGACATGGCTAATAAACAAAAACAGTCCTTTATCCGTTAACGAAAATTACCTTTAGCAAGAAAGGAAGGAGAGAGGAGGGCAATGACATTCTCTCTAGATTGCCAAGCTCGTCTGCTCATCCTTGGCCTCATAAAAGAGAAAGCGCTTTTCATATCCATGGATAATGACCTTGTATATCTCTAGCCCAGTACTGCCCCTTCTCTTTCCAGATACAAACACTTAAAAACATTTGAATGCAAGTCTGGATGGACAGGTGCATGAGCTCAAGGGGACAGGTGACAGCCCAGGGACCTTGGCAGCTTTCTCCTGGCACCTCCATCATGGCACCTGCGCCCCCAAAGCAGCATGTGGCTCACCGCTGGGATGCACTGACTAACCAGCCCTCTGGGAAGGAACTGGCTGCTGGGGGGGGAGGGGACAGCCTGGAACAGAGCTGGCCTTGAAGGACAAAACATGTGTTTGCAGCTGTGCTTGCAGAGCAAGGGGCCACTGAGCTCCGCGAGCTGTCGCCTTTCACACTTTTGTTGCCTAATAAGAATTAACTACTCGCTGCTAACAAGAAGGTAAAGAGACTCTGGTATGGCAATGACACAGAGGGAGAGGACAGAAGCCCTTTAGTATTCTTGAAACATCTATGCCATTAAGAAAAAAATTAAGAAGAGGGAGAGAAAGAGGGGAGGAGGAGGGAAGGGGCACGCACAGGACCGGCACACGGCCGTCCCACCGCCATCTTGGTGTCCTTGACGCGTGCAGACGGTGTGGAAGTGGCTGGCACCAGAACAGCCCATGAGAAGGAACGAGCGGCCAATGGAGATTTATGTGAGGAGAGTGAGATGGACAAGGTAAAATTGTCAGGAGGAGTTGTTAGAAAGTAAAATATATTGTGACAATTCCACTCCTGCCGTTCATCAATAAACTGACAGATCATTTAGTGTCAATTAGGAGTGATAGATGGACAAGTCCCCGTGATCCTGGGCCAAAATTAATGGCTGGGAGGGAGAGGGTGATTGAAAATGACGGCTGACATTGAGAGCAAAGTCCTGAAAGTCCCTGAGGGGCCATTACTTGCCTCATTCCCTTGCAGATCGATGCAGGGACAAACCCAAAAACAGATACTTTGAGACAAAACTTCATCAGACTACCTTTCCTTCCTCTCTGCACCAAGTCTACTTGCCTCTTGTTCAGCTCTAGTCCCCATGGCCAAGTCAGTGTCCCACCTCAGGCAACTTTGGCGCCAAGGACAGCCTGTTTTCCAAGATGGATTCTGGAAGAGCTATGACTGTGTGCCAGGAGAAGGCACAAGTAGTGCTCCCAGGTCCCAAGCAGGTCCCCAAAGCAGCCCTCTCCTGTGGCTCCTGGGTTGTGGCACCTGACAGCCCCAGCCAGCAAAGTGGTGACCCCTGCTCTGTTTTCTCTATCGTGGGCAGCGTCACACAGAGCAAAGGTATTGCCCAGAAACTCCCACCCTTGGCTGCGAGCTCCTCAATCAGATAAGTAAATGGAACTGCTCCCCACGGGTGACGAAGAGCCAGGCCCCCAAGCCTCACTTCCCTCCTACCTCCCTTGTAGAAGGGTGCCTCCCTCATACATGGCGAACCTGACATGGCAGGCTGGCATGATGCGCCTATGAGGGGCAGCTATGGACTGAACGGATGGCACTTCCCATTCATATGTTGAAGCCTTAACCCCCAGTGCAATGGTGGGGGTCTTTCAGAGGCACTTACGGCTAGCTGAGGGTCCTCAGCATCCCCATGACAGGATTAGCACCCTTATAAAGAGAGAAAGAGGCACCAGATCCCTTTCTCTGCATGTGTGCACATGCCTGCATAGAGGAAGGCCATGTGAGGACACCCCCAGGAGGAAGCCCTCACCGAGAACCCACCACGCTGGCACCTGACCTTGGACTTCCAGCCTCCGGAATACTGAGGATGGGTGTCTGTTGTTTAAGCCACCCAGCCCGAGCTGACTGGGACAGGTGTCTAGCACAAGCCCCTTTATTATCATCCCCAAAGAACTTACGGTAAGTCCAGAACTTCCCAGTGTGAATTCTCTGCTCTAAAGAAACTGGTAAAAGGTTCCTGTGCCCCAACACTCTGCCTCCACCCTCCTTGAACCTCACTGCTCTCCTCGTGATCCTCTGCCTATCAGCATTCACCCAGCTTGACCCCCACCTCCATCCTCTGTGAGGGACCCGACCGTGTAGCGACGCTCCTCTGATGGCACGTAGCCGGTCCAGGCATTTCTCACCGTTCCAGGCATTGCTCAGACTTGCAGCCTCGGCGGACCGGGGCCTCAGAGCAGCCCAAGAGCCACCTCTCTTACTCCCCAGCTGGCCCCTTCACTGCTCCACCTGCCTCCGGACACCAGCTCTCCTTCACTTAGAAAAAAGGCGGGGAGCTAGAAAGGGAGGCCGGAACGGCAATCCTAAATGAAATTCTCCCAGTTCCCTGCTCCTACCCAGCTTTCCAAGCTCCTTCTGTCCTCAAGGGAAATGTCCCTGCCCCTTCTGTCCAAGGTGAACGAGTCTCTCCTGGAAGGTCTCAGCTTACCCCTCCAGGACCTGACACCTTCACAGCCCCCAAGTTCACCAGCAGTAACACACGATTCTCAACAAACTTCCCCTCCCAAACACTGTTCAGGCTCTTCCCTTTCAGTGTCAGTACGAGGCTGTTTCACTGTCCCCATTTCTTCACTCCCCACTGCCTCTTCAACCCACTGTGATCCGGCTTCGGCCCCAATGCTAATCAGCACAACCACTTTCTCAAAGGCCTTTGGGACCCCCAAACAGCCAAATCCAAGGTTCTGTCCATGTCATCTTCTATTTGTGTAGATGACTCATTGTTCTCTTTGACTGTGCTTCTAGACTCCCACACTGGAAATCATCCACCACCGTCTCCCAAATTAGTCCTCCTCCTGCGTTCCCTGTCTCCAGGCCCCACTACTCACCCAGTGTTGAAAGGCAGACACCTTGCAGTGACCTTCAACTTTTTCTACTCTTCCCTGCATCCCACCAATGGCACAGCTAGTAACTCTACCTCAAAGATGCCTCCCAAACGCATCTCCATGCCCACACACTGGCCAAGTGCAGGCCATATCAGGCTTTGTACAGAGGGCCTCCTTCCCAGCTGATCCGGTCTCTGTCTTACTTCCCATGCCGACAGCAAAATGATCAATGAAAAGCACTTATCTGACTATACGTTAGTTTTGAACTCAGTCCCTGAGTGCTTATTACATACTGGCACTGTAGCAGATAACGGTCTGTCTCTGCTCGCGGAGCTCACACTAGAGAGAAAACAACCACATATGTGCACACGTGGGTGTATGCACACAAGTCAGCGGTGATAAAAACAGCAGAAAATGGGAATGCGGAATGTGAGATGTGACTCTATATGTGTAAAGTCAAAGGGTGGAAGCCACGGTGAGGCTTCTCCGTGCATTACTTCCAGCCTCTGGAATACCAAGGGATGAATATTTGTTGTTTGAGCTCCCAGCTGTGCTTCACTGTGATGGCAAGGAACCTCACTGGAGGGTTCTGAGCAGACAAGAAAATGACCTCATCTATGTCTGAAGAGGGTCAGTCGTTCTGCTACGTAGAGATTAGGCTGAGGGAGCCAAGGGAGGGTGGGGAGGCCAGAGAGGAGGTTCTCACTTGTGCCAACACTGGAAATGAGGGGCGCTATGACTGGACACTGGAAGAGCAGACAACAGATGTACTCTGGCCACAGACTCAACACAACTTGCTGCTAGGCTGGACGTGAGCTGAGATCAGAGAGGAGGCCGGGATGAGCCCAAGTGCGTGGTCTAGCACAGGGGAAGATGCAGACCTGAGGGAATCATCGGGAGGCACAGGCTGGAGACAGGCAGGTAGGGTGAAAAGCAAGAGGACTGACCTGGAAGTGTCTGGGCTGCGTCACATGTCCAGATGGAAAGGTCACAGGACAACAGGATGTTCAGGGGAAGGACAAGACTAGAGACAGAGAGCTTGGAGTCACCAGAGTGCAGGAGACAGTTATACTCCCAGGACAGTTCGAGATCACCAGCGAGTGAGTGTCGACAGAGACAGAAGATTGGAGGATGAGGCATGCGCCCTCCCAGGGGGCAGGACAGCCACAGACTGAGGGGCAATTCCCCCGAAAGTAACACATGGAACAGAGAAGCATCGGTCTCTGAGGAAACTGACTAAACCTGCAGAAATCTTCGATATATTCATTGAGGGTTAAACACTCAAGACATAAGAGGTTTTGTCTTGGGGCCTTCCTGGTGGCGCAAGAGGTTGAGTGCTGCACCGTGGGGCTTCTGAAGCCGCTGTAGTGGGAGTTTGATCCCCGGCCAGGGAGCTGACCCACATGGCGCAGCAGACCTCTCCTGTCTCGCCCACTGCTCCCTTCAGCAGTCTATTTCCATCAATCTGCCTGTTCTGTGCCCCACTCTGCCTCTGGTGAATCCTTTCACCCCCTGCACCTCTGGCCTGTGCCCCGGTTCTTGTATGCATAAATAAAATCTTAAAAAAAAACGATTTGTCTCATTGCTATATTTGAAAATAAATTCCAATACTACATGCCTAAAATCACCCTAATAATTTAGAAAACTGGATTCCTCTATAAGATTTTCATTACAGACCTACATTTCAAAGTCCCTTTCTTTTTCTCGGTTAACACTGAAAATGAGTGTTTTGTTGTATAAAGAAAACGGTGTGGTGTGTAGGGGCATCTGAACAGAGAAGACCACTGGCACAGAAGAGCAAGTCCCAGAGTCGGTGTGCATACAATAATGCAGAAAAGGTGAAGGGGAAAGAGGGAGTTTTAAATCAGTGGTTATGGGACAAGAATCATTTCAGAAAAGATAAAACTGGATCCTGCCTCATACCATTGTTGGAATTAATTCCACATGCATCAGAGATCTAAATTTTTAAAACGAGAGGGTGTGGTTGTATCCCAATAAAACTCCATCTATAAAAACATGCAGCTGGCCTGTGGGCCATCATTTGCTGAATCCTAATATAGAGAAACAAAAAAGGATGAATTGAAATATTCATGTATATATGTTTATTTCTTTTTGTAAAAAGTAGTATAGGAAGGATAAATCAGAAAGTAGCGCACCTTACCCACAGGGGAGGGCTGGGAAGGAGGGGGGATGAGCACGGAAGTGAGAGGTCTGAGTACAACCTCCACACCATTTGCAGATAAGAAGTACATGCTATCGGGGCCTCCCTGGTGGCGCAGTGGGTTAAGCAACACACTATGAAGCAAACCGCAGCCACTGCAGCACGAGTTCGATCCCTGCTGCCAGCCAGGGAGGGGACCCACATGGCGCGACAGACCTCTCCTGCTGTGCCCGCTGCTGCCCTCAGCAGTGTACTTCCGTTGATCTGCCTGTTCTGCTCCCTGCTCTCTGTGGTGAATCCTCTCACCACCCCCCACACCTCTGGCCTGTACCCCAGTGCTTGTATGCATAAATAAATAAATCTTTAAAAAAAAAAAAAGAAGTACATGCTATCATTTGTACTTGCCAGGAGTCTTTAATATGAACCTAACATGAGGAGTCCATCAGAGAAATCCAGAACAAGAGACTTCCTCTAAGCTAATTGGCCTGCATGCCTCAAAAGTGTCAAGGTATTGGGGAGGTGAGCAAGGGAGAGATTATTTTAGACTAAAGAGACAGAACTACTGGACACCACGTGTGGGCTCTTGTTGGATGCTGGAGCTATAAAAGAAACTCAAGCAGCCAGGGAAATTTAAACTATATATTACACAGTATCAAATCATTCTGAAGCTTTGTAGCTGTGATGACAATACTGTGATTATTTAGAGAATGTCCTTAATCTTGACAGAATCACGGTGAAGTATTCAGAGGTAAAATGTCACGACTTCTGACTTCTGCAACTTGTTTTCAAATAATTCAGAGGAGGACAAAAGTGTGCATGTGTGTGTACACAGAGAGAGGGAGAGAGAGAGAGAGAGAGAGAGAGGGGTGGGGAGAGGAAGGGAGCAAGAAAGGATAAGAACGGGAGACAATACGTAATTCTGATAATGCTGATGAATACCACGACTGCTGAAGGAAACTCTGAACAAGAGCAAAGTCTAGCCTTTGAGAGAAATTCCCTCCTGCGTGTATCTTCCCTCCTGAGTGTATCTTAAGTAGTTAATTCAGCTGAGGGGTGGTCACCCATAGGTGTAGGCTTTGTTTGTTGTTTGTGGTTTACCTTTCAGCTGGGCTAGGAAAAGGGATTAAGGACCAAAATGACCTGTCATCCAGCAGGCAATTCCATCCTGCTTGGAAAAGTTCCCTGAGAAGAACACAAATGCCGAGCTGTGAGAACAGCACGCAAGGGGAGACCAGCCATACAGGGTGCCCTGCACCATTCACGTGATCACAACAGGCCACTCACAGCACATGAAAGCAAACTGGGGGTGCCCGGGGCTGCGGAGATTGAAAATACAGACCGTGACCTCAATGCAAACAGGGCTTCTTTGGGGGGGGTAATAAAAAATTTCTCAAATTGGTAATGCTGCTGACACCACTCTGAAAACACGAAGACTGTCCAAAATGGACATTTTCAATGAGTGAATTGTATGGAGCATGAATCACATCTCAATAAAACCGTTATAAAATAGAAAAGAACACCCCAGAAACAGAGTACCCACACCTCCACCCTCAGGAGCTGCCCGCACTCACTTGCAGGTCTTCGTGGAGTCGTCTGCCCAGCCTCCTAGCCGACGGGGGGGTTTGGGTGGGGGGACCTGCCACGGAGAGAAGCCAAACAAACAGGGTCACTCAACACTGGCACTTCAGCATGGACTGCCACCAAGGTGCACCCACCCCAATCTTTGGAAGAAACAGTAACCTTTCAAATTCGCTAAGGAAGGCTGGACATTTTCATGCCCTTCTGGTGAGTATATAAATTGGCAAGGTCTGGAGGGCAATTTGGCAATGTCTACTGGAAGCCTTAGAAATGCTCATACTTTTTAAAGCCAACAATTCTAATCCCAGGAATTTATCCCAAGGAAATAATCAGAGAGAAACGTAATGTCATTTCTGGATAATGAATAGTTGGAAACCAAAATGGACATCAACGGGGAATGAAGTAAATCACAGGCTGCACATGTGAAAATTCTATGCAGTCATGAAAAAAGCTATGTTAAAAAATACTTAGTGATGTGAGAAAGTTCAACCTTTGTCAACTTTTAAAAAGTTGATTTCACATGCTTCTGATTTTGTGAAGACTGTGAATACCTATTATGCGGTGTTAATTAGCTGTAAATACATGAAGGAGAGGAGACTCTGACAGAGGAATTCTGGGCAATTCTGAGTCTCCTTTGGGCTGTTGCATATTTTCCAAATATTGTTTACAATCGACTTATATTACTTGTACAAACAGAGTTGTAATAAAGATGTAACAGAGAACCTTACTCAAAAGACAGTAAGTCTTGGCCTCCCTGTTGGCGAAGCGGGTTGAGTGCCACACTGTGAAGCATCGTGGCACAGCAGCGCAAGTTCAATCCCCGGCCAGGGAGGGGACCCACATGGTGCGGCAGATCTCTCCTGCCATGCCTGCTGCTCCCCTCAGCAGTGTTCTTCAGTAGATCTCCCTGTTCTGCTCCCCACTTTGTCTCTGGTGAATCCTCTCACCTCCCACGTCTCTGGCCCGTACCCCAGCCCTTGTGTGCATAAATAAATACATCTTTAAAAAAAGTCTATGGCTAAAGCCTAACATGTGATGTTTTATGAAAATATCCTCTTGATATGCCACATGCCTTTCTACTTTTTGATATTTCTATTTTACATCAAAATACGTATTCTTTCCTGCTTCTTTAGTAGCACCCAGCCTGCCTGTCAAAGACATTCTCTGCGCAAAACGAGGCAGAGGCTACGGCAGTCCTGCTCCGCCTGGGGGTCCCGGCCCACCTCAGGGGCAGCAGGAGACAGGAGATGTGGGGTGAGCGGCAGGCACGCTCTCTGTGAGGTGGTACACAGCAGTGACTGGAGAGGTCTCGGTCCTGATGGGGAAGCCTCGCATTTAGTATCTAAGACTGAGGACAAGACCTTGATTTTGTAAATACTCCCACTGTAAGTCTTGATAGGGTCACACGCAAATTCCATGTCTGGATGAGACAGACCCAAACACTTTTACCAAGTTATTGAGGCTCTTCCCCAGAGGTCAACTTTGTTCTCTCTGTGGGGAGCAGACACTATCCTACGCACGCTGTGTGAGTTAGAACATAACAAAGATGTTTCTCCAGCTTAATGAGGTTGAGAAGAGGCCGAATTCAGAGTATGTCCGGTCTATGTGAAGTCTAGGTAACTGGAGGTCAAGCTCAATCTGAAGAGAGCACACTGGTTGACGCTGAGGGAGGTACCCAGAGTGCTCCCATGACAGACTGCATCCAGTGTCCAGAGGTGAAGCTAAGGAGGGACCCCTCAGTCGTGGGGCGTATGCACTGAGTTTTGCAGTTTTCTGGTTACCTTTGGTGGTTTTTGTGGGGTGCTTTCTCCTGGGGCACCCTGAGGACAGCACGCATAAACCTGCAATACGTGTAGGAAAGCTACCCGTGTATACCAGCGCAGGAAGTACTGAGGACAAGGAGATCAAGGAAGCATAGTGGAAAAAGGGAGGCTTGTCTTGAATAGGAAAGATAAGCAGGGATGAACAAGAAAAGCACTCCAGAAGCGACCAGACCCAAAGGGCACAGTGAAACTAGGACAGCGCACAGTACCCCAAGGGTGCTGTCAACCGATCATTGTGCCTGTAGGGGTCGCTGGAGAAAAATCGGGTTGCGGGGGGCAATCTGCGTTCCTTCACATCAGTGCAGGCCTTCGGTGGGAGCTGATCCGACTTGATCATAATGCAGCTGTTTGAAATTAAGTGCGAATGACCTATCTGAGATATAAATGGACAACTGGCCTTAGCAATATAGTTTAAAACTCTGGCTGGTTCTTTTACAAGCAGCAGCCCCAGAATGCCTAAGTATTCTCCCTGCAGACTGATGACATCTAGACCCTTGGTTAGCCCTGTTTCAAAAAGCATCCGGTTTTCCCCCCATGTCGTCTGACACACTGGCACACCCGAGGCCACGCCGCTCTGGGCAGCCCTGCTGCCAGAGCTCTGTGCTTCCCCTTCCAAGTGACAGGTCAGATGCCAGGGAATTCAGGGACCTGAATGCCCTCCCCAGCTCAAGGTCAGAGCGCCCCCCCCCCCCCCCNGGGCCCCCCCCCCCCCCCCCCGCCTTCAGTGCTGAGAAGTTGTGATCCTGTAGTTGTGGATCCTTCCATTTGGCCAGGGGTCCTTCCTCTCCTGCCCATCGGGTTTGGATGTACAAGAGGAAGCAGGAATGTGCGATTTATTTTTCTCAAAACTTTCTGAATTCTCTGTGTGATAGTGCTATCATTTAAAGGAAAAATAAATTTACTTTTGCACCATCCTGGAAACTAGAATCAATCTACAGTTATGGCATTTATTTATTTTTCATTCTCAAGCACACCAACTCCAGAATTCTCCTGAACCAAACACTTGGGGAGGTCTTACCTGTTCGAATTTGCTCTTTGGAAGACATCTACTTGCTATCTCCGTGTTAAAGAGGAGTGGGGAGAAACTGGGTGGGAGAAGGCAAATAGGCTCAAAAATTTAAAAGCCAGAAAGCAGACCTGAGCCTAGAGTCCCTAAGTCCCGGCTTATTCTTTCAATTGCTCTGCTTCTGACACTCAGGGGCACGGCCCCAAGACAACTGCTGTGAAAATGATTTCCAATTTTGGCAGATTTACTGCCAGGTAACGGTACCCAATCTTGTTTCAGAAAAAGAGTCTTAAAATGTGCACCGCCAAGAGGGACAGAAATAGGCATGGTGCCGGGGGCCCTCAGGCTGTGCATCCCCGGCGTTCTCTCCTGAAAGCCCGAGTCACGTCTCCGAGTGTGGGAAATGAGCACAGCCTGCGGGGCCGCAGCCTGATGGACGGAGGGGGCAGGACCCCGCATAGCTCCTGAAGAGAAGCAAAAATGTGTTCCGTCCAAAAATAAACAGGGGCGGGAATAACAGTGAGTAAAGAGTCGGAAGCACGTGACTGGCGGTTGCGGTCCTCAAATACCAGCTTTCTGCAAAAAGGAGCCCGTGAGAGGCAGAGAGCGGGAAATTCAGGAAACAGCCTCTTTATATGGTCTCATCCGACTGGCCGGCAGTCAACGAGCTGGAATTACCAAGTCAGAGGGGGCCTGTAGGGCCAGACTAGTTTCTGATCTTTATATGGCTCCCCCAGATTCTTGAGATGCCGAAATCGAAAAGATGCTACAGTGCCAAAAAAGGAGCCATTTAGGCTCAGAAACTTCTCACACGCCCGCAGAGGTCCTAGAGAAAGCCCACGGATGAATCAGCTCCCAATCCAAATGGCAGCCTGTGTCAAGAAGCTGGTCTGAGCACGTGAGTGAATTCCATACAGAATTCCACAAAGAAATTTAGTTAAGAAAGATCTTATTAGAAATTGGAAATCAGAAATTTAGTTACACCTATCCATCTTCCAGTTTCTAAGGCAACACAGCCCCCAAGTTCAAACCATGATTTCTGCTAAAAACAAACTTCCCTTCCTTCCTCCTGCAAGTGGGAAGAAGACACAAGAAGATGTTCTTACAGGCTTGAAGAGGCGACTAACACTCAGCAAATGTGCACCCACCGCAGGGCTGGCCCGTATCCTGCTGATCTGCCCGTGCACAGGCCCTTCTCTGCCCACTTCCTCCTCTTGCCTCAACCCTGCATCAGACAACTAATTCAACACAGACCCAAGTTTTCCCCATGTGGGTTTAAGGTCATGGGAGGTAACAGATCATCCAAGTTTATAAGTGAATCCTTGTGGTAAACATAGCTCTTTCAAGCTGAGATGGACACATCAAAATGCAAAAAAAAAATCACTGATAGATGCTAAGGCCACTGGGTAGAAGACAGACAGGTGGGGAATTGGACATTCTCATGATGCCCAAGAAGGGTCACATACGTTACATACCAGCAGAAAGAGGGAGAGGTCCCTTCCAGATGGAGAGATCTGTCATCACCTAACCCTGATCAAGCTTGGCCACATTGATGGGGGGACATGATGCACTGCCGCCAAAACACATGGCAACCCCCAGGAAAATTCCTTCCCCCAAATCTAATGAAGCCTTCCAATTTGACTTGCAGATTACTAGAAGTCAGGTGAGAGAATAAGTTCAATAAGACTAGTGAGAAAGGATCAGACAAATCTAGCATGTGGAAACTATAGAACAGTATAAAAGAGTGACTCACCTACAGTAATCCTATTGGATAAAGGAGCAACCCTATTAAGTAATGGAGCAAGACTCAAAGCCATGTCTGTCCAACACCAAAACTCTGCACTGACCACATGACTATGGCCCTAGATGCACACCAACTAGAATCGACCAGAAGCATAGAGCAGCTACAGAAAAGCATCTCTCTGGACCTAGACAAAGTGCCCAAGGACAAGAAGCCAGGTCAATGACATCTAGACCGTAATGAAGGGAACGGCCAGGGAATACCAAACCAAAAGGACCATCTTCACTTACTCTCTGGACACAGGGTAAGATACATCCACTGATGATCGATAAGAAACATGTTCAATAAGACAGTAGAACCAAAATATAAGTTGGTCTGAACCTTACCTCCTTGAGGAGGCCTCAGAGGGGAGGGAGGGAAAAGTCAGGGTTAAACAGTGTTGCCAAAAATAAACTCCAACAGTTGGAGGGGTGTGCCAACCGGGTTAGGCCCAACATAAATCTTTCTATTTGGGAAGTAGCTGTATCTCCACTGTGTGTCCCAAAGTTTCCTGCAACTTTGAAGAATGAGTGACTAAATGAGGGGAAGAAGTGGGTTTACCAGAAATAAAGGGGGAACGCTGTAGTGTTAAAGCTGAGGGTGGGGGAGGGAAGGAGGGAGAGGGGACACTGAGAAAGGGGCAGTCTTGGGTCAAACTTCCAGATTTATCACCTTCGAGCTACGCAGCTCTGGGTTGGCTACGACTTCACTAAGCCTCTTCCTTTTCTGGGTGTGGAAAGTGAGTGTGGATCCACTGTAAAAACTGGATAAAATCTCTGGCACAAAGCAGACACTTAAATAAGTGGTGGGGATGGTGGCGATTATATTATCCATCAGAAATAATCATGGTAATAAAACGCAGACTTTGAAGGAAGAACTCCTTAATGCCCACACTCAAGTACAGAGAGTTCTGCATAGGTGAACACTGCACGGCTGTGCAGTGTTTGGGGCTGCTTTGACAAGTTTAATCCTTGGGATCCAATTCTTCCCTACTACAGCTTTCCTGAAGAGAGAGATATGTGTTCAAGTTCAGTGAATCAAGAGAAAACCACAGCTCTAGAGCTCACCGAGAAATAAATGTGATGTTCAGGAGGCCACAGAGTCTGGTGACTGCTTGGGAGGAGGTATCACACTTCCCCAAATACTCGCACACACCCTATGGGGAAAAAAAAAAAAATCCCATGCCCCGTAGCTCAGCACAGAGTCATCCAGCTGTCCACTTCAAATGACTCATGGGATGGATCTGCCAGCAGTTTGTCGAAGAGATCCAAGGAGAACAGATTTCAGTTCTGAAAAATCATTCTTAGAATTCATCCTGGATTTTCCTGCCTGGATGGCATCTCCTTTATCTCGGTTACATCCCTGTGGGTCGTCCTCCATCAGCCCCCGCCTCTCCTTGGCTCTATACCTTCCAGACACTTGGAGAGCTGTGCCGTTTGCCCATACGTTCTGCAGTTCAGCCAAAATAAACATTCCCTTCAACTTTCATCATAAATCAAAACCTATGTGTTTTTGTCATTCTCCTAACTCCTTTCAGTTTATAAAAACCCATCCAGCATGTGTGCAGCCAGTGATGTGCACAACGCAGACGGCGTGGGCTCCCCACGCTCCCAGGGGCAGCCCCTCCTGGCACCTGTGACTTTGTGCAAGCAAGGTCTAGACTTGCTACCTCAACCGAATCCAGAGCGGAATAACTTGGAGCAAGTTGAGAGCAGAGGAGCAAGCCGTAACCTTGATGCTTTCAGAAACCTGATCTCTCACAAGACTCCTCAAGGGTGATGATGGAAAATGAGTGGCAGGAGCTTGAAAGAAGTACTAACCCCCCACTGGCAACCCCATCATGTGAAGTCCAGAGCGGGGCATGACAGCTCGTTCCCTGCCCTGTTCACTGAAGCAAGAGGGTAGGTATAGTTGGTACTGACTATTGGTAGAACAGTTAACAGTTTTTAAGTGCGGTAAGCATTTTTCTCAAAAACTACCATTTCCTCACACCTTCACTTATTCACTAAAGAAAGAATCTTTTTAATCTCAACAAATTTGGAAGGACACTAAACAAGATAAAGAATGGTTTCCTAAATTGGATACATTTGGTTTATGACAAAGGCACCGCATTATTCTTGGTTTTCTCATTTTGGTCAAAACATCCTCTTCACTTCCTCTTTGAGCAGTGTTACAACATGCTACCCTCTTTCTTTTCAGCCTATTGGTACAAGCCCACAGTTGATTTCTCAGGCTCTCATCTCACCCTTTATCCAACAAGACATGCAAAAGGCCAGCCACGCTACTGCTCCCAGGTGACAAGGGCCTAACATGCAAGAGCTGACCTGAGTACAGCCACTTAATCCATAAATTTGCTGCTCAGTTTGAGGCTGTACAGGAGGGCTGCCTGCCCATGAAAAAGCACACTGCCAACCTCTCCAACTCTAGAGTCCTTTCTAGATTAGCTGGACTGCTCAGCACAACATCTGCATGGATGGGCTTGTCCATCCTGGCAAGTGCATCTCAAATCTCTGGGCCTATTTTCATATCCAAGCTTCTGATCACTACTTCCAAGTGAACCTTTGATGTAAGAATATTTTCTGTCTCAACAAAATGCCCCGCCTGAATGCCCCTGCCAGTTATTCCAAGAGAAAATCAACACAATCTGTTTCTGCAACAAGTACTCTCATTCTTTTCTTGCCAACGGTACCACTTGAAAAAAAACCACCGTGGATTCTGAAACAATCCAAAAGCAACTGGCAGGCTCTGGATCCAGTAATGGGAAAGCAGTTTTTATTCAACTAACCTTCACACAGATAACAATTATAATCTCTGGACAAAATATAAAAAAACAACTATTTGAAGGTACTGGAGGACAAACAAAGGCAGGCATAAGCTGGAGGGGATTTTACCACTGAAAGGAAAGAAATGTACTAGGTAAAATATTTATGTTTAAGTGGATTTTCCCTTTGAGTGCACTCTCAAGTTTGGGCAGCACTGAGTAGCTAGCATTCAAGCAGAAAAATGCAGTCTTATTGGCTTGCGGATAACTTTTGGGGCACTCAGAGTCACTAAAAATAGAGAGGGTGAAGTTCTGGGAAGGCAGGAACTCCAAATCTGTGTATAAGCCCCCCTAAAAATCTTTTAGTCAGCATGTGAACTGCACCTCCCCAAGAAACCCAGTGAAAAGCAATTGTTGAAGAGCTGGGAACATCATAAACTGCTACAACTAAAGATATAAAAGAAATATTTAAAGCAGTTGAGGCAAAAGAAAAAAATTTTCTTTTTCAGCAGAGGACAGGGGGCTGGCAATATTTAAAGGGCTGAAAGAAAAAATGTCTCAATTCAGAATTCTGTACCGATAGAATATAGTCTTCAGAAATGAGGGTAAAATAAAAATATTTTCAGATAAAGCAAGAAGAGAAGTTATTCCTGGCCTATCTTTACTATAAGAAGGTTCTTCAAGCTAAAAAGAACTGACACTGCATGGAGACCTGGATTTATGGGAAGAGATTAAGAACAAAATATAAAAACCCAGAAATGCTAGACATGTGGGTTAATGTAAAACACTAACTTTTTTTTCTCTTCATCTCTCTCAATGGCAGCCGTTTAAAGTGAAATGACAAACTGTATAACTGAGTTCATAAAATACATGGAATTAAAGTTTATGACTTCACTGGCACCAGGGAGACGAGGGGACCCACAGAATTCTGCTGCAAGGGTCACATGTCTTACATGAGGCTGTATGATGTGATTTCTGTGTAGTCAGCACTCAGTTAAAGATGCATGTTCTAAGCTCTAGATCAATTACTAAAAAAAAAAAAAATATATATATATATATATATATAAAAAGTTATACCTGAAAAGCCAAAGGAGGGGTTAAAATGAGAGCAACTGGCAGAACATGATGACCTAATTCTCCATTACACTGGACAAAGGCATGGGACCAGGAGTGTGTCAGCGTATCACGACATTCAACATCAGTCAATACTCTTTTCCTGAAAAGTATCATTATTAAAAGAATATTCTACTATCATTCTCTGCCTTCTCTGTAATTATAGACATGCTACATGAAAAGAAATCTAGCCCCAGTAATGATTTCAATGGGGTGCCAATGGTTCCAGCAGATGAGGTTCACAGCACACTCTTTCCACCTCTTCCCCTCCTGCCTTTCCCTGGTGGCCCTCACTTCTCTTGCAGCTCTCTTAAGCAGAACCCACTCACTCACTTCTTAAAACCCCCCAAGCAGGGGTGGCAGGTAATGCTCCTGCCTTCTTGAAGTGTCTCTAGAGCATTATTCTTCCATGTTATTATGTAACACTTCTTTTGAAACTCATCAAAAGGTTATACTTGGAACTGCTTCATTCCTGAACTGTTAAGTCCCCTCTTCTCTTCCAATCTCAAAACTTCCTTCTTGGTTTCATTCCTTCCCAATTAGTCCAACTCACTTTCAAGGTCCATCACATCAAGCCTCACTCCATTGTCTCTTAACCACATTCACTAAAACTCCTCCAAACCTGGATCAAGTCAACCACCTGCCTTGACTCGTGTCGATACTCAGCGGCTAAGGGGTTGGAGAAAAGAGCACAACCATACACATTAGGACTTAGCCTACCGATGTCTGCCTTCCCTCAGTTGGGTCCTACCTGCTCTTCCTGCTCCCAGTCTCAGGAAGTTGCTGAGGGCTCTAGAAGGAAGAAGAAGCTAAATCCCTGCAGGCACATCTATGGAAGTACTTGTGATAGCTGCCTAATGAGATCTCCAGCGAAAGGCATCTGGATGTCCAAGGTTCTAGTAACTTAGCCGTAGTTCTTTTCTTGTAAGAATGTACTTTTCTATCTCATTCTAAATTCACAGTTTTGAATTATCTTTCTTAAAGAAGACTTCCAAGTGTACAAGCTTTGAGACCCAAAAGCCAGGCTTCATCCCTTACTACCCGCCAACAAAGTGCTCTTTCTAAAACGCAAATCTGATGATGTCTCTCGCAGCTTAAAACCCCACACTTAGTGCTTAAGAGACCTGAAAGGTCTTCCCACGTGCTCTTCTTAGCGACCTCAGAATACATGCTGATGACTCCCACATCTGCTCTCATTAGGTTTCAACTCTCTTTCTAAAGCTCCAGAACAACTTTTCAATTGTTCTTTGACAAGACCTCTTTGAAAACCCTAAAGGTAGCTCTAAGCCTAAGATGTCCAAGCTTGAAATAATGATCACTTCCAACTTCCTGCTGCTGAGACTCAATTCTCAAAAATGCCATTATCTAGTCAGTCTTTTTAGCTACCCATGGGGTCAACTCCACCTCCCGGCCCTGTCCTCTAAGCGCAGTTTTACCTCATCCATCCATCTGTCCTTCAAATGTCTCATGGCACCGGCCTATCCTCCACCGGCTCCGCCAGGCTGCGCTGTTTCACCAAGCAAGGCACATACACCAGTTGGTGTAAGCGAGGTGACTGCAGGTGGCACACAGAGATGCCTTTTAAAAAATAGTCAGGAGCAATGTTCAGTGTGTAACAGGGAAAGCATAACTATTACAAACCATAATTTCATCAGTAAGCTTTCTTTTTAAAGAGAAAGGTGCCTAAGTATAAAAGGGAAGTTGATTTAAAGAAAAATAGTAGTAACAATGAGACTGGTATGTGAATACCCAAAAGTGTGAAAATGGCCTGAGGGTACCTAGAGCTTGGGAATGCTGCCTGAGTTCATGCTTCACCATGGGGGAAGAAGGGGGGCCCAGCGGCAATCACTCCCACTCCAGACCATTCCACCTAACTGCCAGATTCACCTTCTTAGAAAACAAAGTGAGTAATTTCATTTTGTGCTTTAAAATCTTTGTGGGCTCCCTATGACACATAAAATGAACCTGAATTCCTCCATTAAAGGGCTCTGGGTGTGAAATGACACAGACAAGGTGAGCTAACAATGGCTTCAGCCACTTTTCTAACTCTCAACTTTTCTTTTTCTCCCCTAATAGAATGCTACTTACAGCCACAGATGCTGAGAAGTCCTTTTTCTGGGAACCTTGCCTGAACATACGTAGATTCTAGATACAACAAAAGTATCATTACCGTGAAAATTTTCACATAGCAAAAAATGATCGCTGAACACAAGCTAGAAGCCCACTTACTCCAACAGGAGTCGAATCAAATTCCAATATTGCAATAAAATCTGCAAGTCCCTTTGGGATGGGCTCTGAGCAGATATGACCCATTAATCACGTGTCCTTTTAATGCATATGAGGGGTGCTGAGACGTCTAAGCTGGGGGTTCTCATCTTTCTTGAAGTAATGCAATAATTATGGATGACAGGCTTTAACTAGGTTTGTATTACTGATCCATTCTCACATTTTATTAAGCACCTAGCATTTAAGTACAATCTGGGAGACTCTAACTCTAGACTCCTATAATGTGAAATCAAAGACATTTTCTAAATTCTATTAGATCATAACCAAGTTGATGCTACTTCTGTAGGAGGGAGGTTTCTCTCTTAGTATTATCAAGACCTATCATGTATACATAAATATGAGAACAATCTATTCTCAAAGGATTTTATCCTCCAAGGAAGCCAGGAATGTTAGGTCATAAATTATAAACACTGCACACTACTGGACTCCTAACAGTTCCTTATAAAGGAGGGGCCAGAAGAGTCAAAAACCATCAACAGTGCACTTGAGCACATCCCACAGGCTTCGTGACCAGGAGACACAAACACAGAGCAAAGTGGGAGGACCGCAGCTCACTGCATCAGTGAGGACAAGGCTAGAAAAATGCTGAAAGGCCAGGACTCAACATCTCACAGATTATTTCAGTGTCATGCAAGAAATGCTGGACTCATATTCATTTGTCAAAGGCAAGGGAGCTAGTTTTCAAATACATGAAAACATCTCAAGCTTGCAAAGCTGCAGGTGGCTACTAATCCATCACCTGAATGGTCAACTGCTCCATCACCTGTAGGATCATCTGTTCCACTCACAAATGTACTACACCAGACTCTCTCTCACCTCCAAGACTTGGCACATGCTCCTGCCCTCCGCCCCCCAGTGCTTCCCTCAGCTAACTCATCCTTCAAGCCTCAGCTCCAAAATGATCTTTTTCCTAGACATTTCCAATGTGCCCAAGAGTAAAAGGGTGGGTATTCCATTAGCCTCTGCAGTCACTCCTGCCTATCACTAAGAGGACTGGCAACAAACACATCTGGTTTATCACTGTACTGCCAACTCCAAGTACCAGGCCTGCACATAGCATGTTCTCAACTAAGTTTCACAAGTGAATGAAAGGATGGATGTTACCTTCAACTCCAAGGCCAAGAAGGTCACTCTGATCACTCCTGCCCTCATCCTGTTCTACCCAAGTACCCCCAGAACAACAAAGTGCTATGTCAGCAATTAATCTTTGGCAAGACCGCCAATTTCTAGCCAGAGGGCTGAATTTTGAAAAGATGGGAGGCGGCTGAAATAAAATGGGTCTCAGGTGACACAAAGAATTCTTACCAAAAGGACGCCTCATCTAAATGTTTCTTTGCCCTAAGGACCAGTTCGTTGTAGGAAATACAACTCTCTGTATCTTGAACAAAACTGCAATTGAACACAAACTGATAATACTTCCAGATTGCCTTGTGACACGGAATGTGACAGTAACAGTGTGCATGTGTGGGGCACTATCCTGAGAACTTGACCCTGGGAGATAACTGCCATGAGCATCTCTAGGCAACAGGTGAGGAAACAGGCTTAGCAGAACACAGCAGAACAGGCAGAGCATTAAAGACAAAATGGCCACCTTTTCTGTTCCTCGGGTTGTGTAAATCACGGTTACACTAGCTAACCTCACAGAGCACTGAGCTACGCGCTTTATGGGGCTTCTCATCTACTTCTCCCCACAGGGAGGAGAGAGGCGCTCAGAGTGCTCCGAAAGCACTGCAGGCGGCCCACGAGAGTGAGTCTCCACTTCACAGAGAGTAAAGACGCCTGAGCTGTCAGAGGGCGTTGCACTGGGACACTGAGAGAGCTGGAGCCAGAGCCGGAGGAGACTCTCAAGACGCTATTCCCCCTTGTAACCGTACTTTATCCTGAGATGACATTCCCTCCCACACCGTGGCCAGTCTGAGGGATGGGCCAGGGATGCACATCTGCCCACCCCAAGGGCAAGTTCAAAACCAAAGTATGCAAAGCATGACATAAATATGAACTGTGGAAAGTGCATTCCTCATCAGCAGTTCCACATCGAATTCCCTGCATCCCTCTCGGACGACGTTATCAGAAGCATCATTTGATCCGGCCCATCGGAGGGGGCCCACGAAAAAGGCTGAAAAATGCGACCAATCAGGAAAGTTATTTTTGTGAGAAAGAAGAAAAATGTCACCAAAAAGGGTTAGCAGATAACCCTATTGGGCTGAAAATAACTGCCGGGCTGGCAGACCAGTCAGGGAACAGGCAGAGGGCGAGAGACGTAAGGCAGGGCGCCCAGGGAGCTCCAGCTGAGCGAAGCTGCTGGGCGATGAGGAAATTGGCCTAATTTGGGAACATGAGTCCAGCAGCATTTCTCAGATTCCTGCGCGAGAATCTGGCTAACTTTCAGTTCTGAGTCCTAGGAGGAACACCAAAGGGATGGGGGTGGCGGGGAAGGGGGTGGCGACGAGAGGAAGAGAACAGCTGTGACTCAAACACGTCGCGAGACATGTGGACAAATACGGCTGAGCAAATGAGAGAGAACATAGCCCCAGCTCCAGAAGAGTTCTAAGAGGTGAACACAAAAATCTCTTCACTGTCTCTGAGCCTTACTCTCCGGGAGGCCTGTGCATCGACCCACCTGGCAGGTAGGGGAGGTGAGGTAGTGGTTAAGCACCTGGCGGGAAGTTAGAGAACCTGGAGACAGATTAGCGGAATGAGTGCAAGCTAGCGACCCAACTTCTCCAAGTCTCAATGCCCTCGTGTTAGGGAGTGTAGTCTGGGTCTTTTCTTGAACCAGTTGTGTCATTTGAATCAGCAAAAGGTGAAAATCCAGGCAGAGAAATCCAGTTGAGTTCTCAGAGCTGTTCCCCAGAGACAGCTACACACTGCACACGTGCGGGGGCTCATTACCGTCTCAGGAACCATATGCCGCCCTGAATTATAACTGAACGGTGCATCTCCTGACCCAAGTCTGAGTTGTGACAGGTGGCAGAGTCACCCCAAACCAGAAAAGTGCAGAAATCCACTTTGTTAGTACTCCACCAGCTCTTTCTCAAGAGGTCCCGTGAGCTACATCTGCACTTAACACCCCACACGTATTACCTAATCTCATCTTCCCTGTGACCTAGAGAAGCAAGCATAGGCATGACTCTAACCAGATCTGAGCTAGTAAAAGTACATGAAGAATTCACCTTCTTCTGGTCAAATGGTGCAGTAACTTAAGTTCTTTGAAGTTTACAGAATAACCAAGCAAATCCAAAGACCTTTCCTCTTCTCCTAGAGAGGAAGGAAGAGTTTAATTGCTTGGACAGCGCCACAGGCACCCTATGGGCAGAACACCCCAGCGAATGAGAAAAAGGCAGGAAAAGCAGGAGAGAGCTCAGGAAGGCCTGGCTGCCAGGTATCCTGTGACCTCAGCACATGCAATTTTTCCACCAAACTCTATACAAATTTAAATTAGAAAACTAGAAAGGAATGTGGGTATTTTTTTCATTACTAAAAATAATTCTTCCCTTTCATACCCAAGCCTATTAAAAAAAAAAACCCTTTCTATAAATTCTGTTTTTTAAAAAAGTTGGGCTGTCAGTGCAAACCACCTACGCAATTGCCTCTTCTCCCACCAACGCCCATAGGACGGGTATGGCAACGTGCCCAGCTCAGAACTCCCTGGAAGGTCATTGTGAGACCCAGTTCCAGCCTAAGAAATGCGATGAGACGGCTGCTTGGTCTACTTGGTGAGGCCTCTGGCTACAGCCTTCCTGAAACACACACTGCAGGCATGTACCTTGAACTCTTCAACCACTGCCTCTCTTCCGGCCTAGAATGAAGATCTGATCCCTGGGGAACAGACAGTCATCTTGCAACCAAGAAAAAAACCACAGGCTCCAGACGGCAGAGCAGGAAACCAGGAGGGGCGGGAAGGCAGCTGTTGGCCAGCAACCACAGCTACCCTGCCCTGTTCTCCCCAGGACTTTCTGCCGTGAGAAAAACCACTCCTGTCAGATTCGAGCACTGGGATTGAGTGTCTATTGCATGGAGCCAAGTTCAAGATAAACAGGTACACAAGGAGACGTAGAAATCACCGCCCTAAGAGGACAAGAACTTGAAACCCAAAAGGAAGCTGGAGCCGAGCAGATCAGATGTGAGTAAATGTGCCCTGTGCGGTAGCTGATGAGGCCGCAGGAACAGCCCTGGAGAGCAGGCACCATCACCAGCTCCAGCCGGCCAGCATTCCCACCGGGCCAGGACTTGTGATTTGACAGAGAAGTCCCAAATCTGGTTTTTTATGTGAAGTATCCTAACGTATAAATAACAACCAAGTTTCAAAAAATTTTTAGCTGTCTGGATCATACAAGACATGGCTGGACGTTAACTTCAGCCTGAAGTTCACCAGTTTTCAACCTTAGTCGAGAAGGATAAGGCAGAATTAAACAGAACACTTAAGTTATAGATAAATAAGAATGCTTAGCAATATACTAGATGCTTACGTGTCAGACTGTGCTAGGACTTCACATCTGTTATCTTTTTTTTTTTTTCTTTCCAGACAACCTATGAGGATATTATTATCCCAGTTTCACCAATGAGGAAACGGAGGCTTAAGACGTGAATCAGTGCATTAGCCACAGAACTATTAAGTGGCAGGGCTGGAGTGTCAGGCTCATCCAACCCCAAGATCTGTGCTCTTATCCATTCTTGAAAAGGAATCCCCAGTGTACCCCAAAAGCAAAAACACTGCTTCATATCACTACCAACCAGCATGTAGATAAATGACAGTAGTCTTAGATGAGACTTCTAAGTCAGTTCCAAAAGAAAAGGTTTTATCCTCCTTCGCTGCTCTTCAATAAAATCTGCAAAGCACCGTTCAGTACACACTCGCTGGTTTTCTGAATGAATGTTTGGACAGTGCTTTTCAGTTTCCTATTAAAGTTCTCTCAAATGCATATCTCACTGAGTCCCCACGTCTACCCGATGGCACTTGAACCGCCATCTGACAGATCATGAAATGGAGGGGCAGAGCGCTTAGCGGAAATCCTGGTGGTCAGGCAGTCCGCAGAGGTGTATCAAGTCCTGGCCCTGTCACCAAACCCTCTGCTCTGTCCGCTCCAGCAGACTGCTTCTCCACTGCCTCCACCAGCACCCCCATCCCACCACCTCTTCGAAATGCTCATTTGATTGAACTAGTTCCACTTGAAGCTAAGATAACTCCAGCCCTCCTGAGAGTCCCCAGGTGCCGTATTTCCACTTTCACGAGCTTCACCCCAGAACACAATCAAGAGGAGGCCAGAAATAAATATACCAAGTAATACACTCAGAATCGGAATGTAAATGGGCACACACGCAAGCCTTGGGGTCTAATTTTAGAAGAAACAGTCCGAAGTCCCACACAGTGCAGTGAGCCTCTGGCCCCGGGGGAGGCTGCCCACACTGCTTTAAACCTCAGCTGACCCGAGGCAGGAGGAATTCTGCAATCCTGGCTGGACTTCGCTTTCAGAGGTACCCACTGGGTGATGAGCAGAATGCCTTTCATCACGTTCTCCCAAGAGTGCTAATGCCTGGTAAAGAGAGGGGGATGCTCTGGGAAACCACGCTGGCACCCAGAGACTGCAGGGCCATCAGTCTGTGACTTGGGAGTTATGTGCTCACGGTACTGACTCTGGGTGGGGGGGACCTGAGAGAGGGGATGATTTGGTCTGGGGGCCACACAGGGCTTCCAGGCCATCAGATTGTGGCTCATCACAGGCCAACTCACCTAACCATTATCACTGGCTGGAATCTCCTGGGTGATTAAGTAGATTTGTAACTGGTCATGTCGGCTGCCATTAATCACTAGAACACAAGTTTCACCACAGCAGGTGATTCTGTCTCTTTAGTTCACAGAAATATGCCAAATCAGTGTCTGGCACACAATAAGCTTTAATAAAAACTTGTCAAATGAATGATCTGGTGTTGAGATAGATTCTCTTAGACCCACTGTCTAACGTGACCAGAGGGCCCAGAATGGATTTTCATTAACCCAGCCCTCTGTCCATTTGTTCTTTAAAGGCACACTCTAAAGCTCAAGCTCCTTGAGGTCCAGGATTGCGTCCTGCAGGTGTCCTTTCACCATCTTCCTACCTTATACTGCACCCCCCGGCCTCTGTCCTCCACTCCTCTGCCCTCATGGTAAGACTCACTGAGCTTCGAAGACCTCTCCATGGCACACCCTGGGCCTCGCCCCCTCAACTCATGCTTGTTCTGTGCAGGCACAAAGGCTCCAACAGTAAGACACAGCCCTGCCTTTCAGAAGCTCAGAGAAAGTCAGTCATGTCAATAATTACATATGCTAAGTGCCATAATAGAGGTGGTACAGCCAAAGTCACAAACTGACAACTTTCAGTTTTAATCTAGCCTATAGGGTGATTAGAACATTTTTTATAGTTAGTTGCTAATCTCGAAACATGTTGCATCCACATAAAATTTTAGACTGCCAGCGTCTCTTGGAAAATGCAAAGATAGATTCTGGATTATCGGGCCTGTCTTCGTCACAACATTAGTTGGTTTTGGTTAGGCAGTGGCTGCCCCCTTAGCGGGGACATGTGGCCTCTGGTTCCCACCACCCCTCCCCCCCACCCACTCCTTTCTGTCCTCAGACAATGACGGCAAAGTTTAGTCACCAGGTTTTCTGTGCTGGCAAGGTTGTTATAGAAATGATCCTCTCGCATTTCTATAGCAGATGAGAAAATGAAAGGTACATTCGAAGGGTCATATGGAGAGTTTAAAGAATTGGTAGAGAACTTATTTCCTATGAAGGTGAAGACTATCCCGACACACATGACACGTAAGTCAAGTGTGTCTGGGTCTTGTCCACAGTATGCTTTGCTCACACACAAGCCAGACGCCTCCGTTTCTCAGCACAGATCCCCTCAACTGCTATGAATGGGCCAACACGCTAGACGACTAAGAAGTGAAGTTTCCTGCTGTCTGGGAACCCACTGTCTAGGAGGCAGGCTGACGTGAACAAGACAATTAGCACATCATGTGCACCGCACCGAAGCACCAGGGCTCGGGAGGAAGGAGCCCTCAGTGGAGAAGTTAGGAAGGGCTGACAAGAAGGGATTTCCTGGAGCTCACTTCTGAAAAGGGCATACATAGTTCTTTCAAAAGGGCAGAGGAAGGTAAAAGGGGTTCTGAGGAAACCACAAAAAATAGTCACCCTGACATTAAAAGTACTGCTCATCGGAATGATCCACCCTCCTCAAAGATGCCAAACTCCCATAGTTCCAGGTCTCTTTCCCATAGTTTCCAGGAAACCAAGGCCAGTGTTGACCCCTTCCTGCATGAAAACTGGAGAAAGTACAAGTTACCTCAAAGAGCAAATGTCCATTTGTGGGCTCCAACCTGATGTCACCAACAGGGCTACTGGCATTCATTCAACCACCGCCTGGATTCTGAAACTGCCCAGCCCCTTCTTCAGCTCATTTAAGTCCTTCACTGACTCCATAAAGCAATGCACAAACACTACCAGGCATCAAAGAGAAAAGGTTCTTCTGTCATTTCTAACGGAAAGGAAATGCCACGGAAATTCCCCAGCCAAGGGCAGGAAGAAAGGCTGGCATTAAAGAGAAGAAAGAGAGAACACCAAACCCTTGCTCACTAAGTAGTCCCTATCTCAGAAGAACTTCTGTAGGTCTTTAGATACCCACCTCTCCAGTCAGGGCTGAAAAGGAATTCTTGCCGCTGAGATGATTCTCGGCTTGAGCTGACTCCTGCTGAGCTCGGCGACCCATCTTGGCCCCCTGTAAAGAGAGACCCAGAAGTCTTTGAGCCATCATGAGGATGAGAATGTGGGGAAGGTAGTCAGGACGGGATTGACGATAACATGGTAGAGGATGGACTTGGAATAGCTTTAATATATTCTTAGAAAATGCTCCAAACCTTAATATGAAGCATCTCAGGTTAGTCCTCTTTGGTAGGAGAACAGGAAATTCAAGATCTCAAGGCTTTCTTTTAGTTGCCATAGCTATCTTCAACCCCAAGAAATGCAGTTAGAAATTCTAGAATGAGCAGAGAGCACCTACCCACAGGACCTGAAGAGTGTGGTAAAGGTTCCTGCGTTCCTAGGCAGGATGTTAGGGAGGCCCAGTTTCAAAGCTGAAGTTTGGCATGAAAATAGTTATCAAAGGGATTTGGGGGGAAAGAATTCTAAAATTCTACGGCAACTGACAGATGTACAAATAGCTCCTGCCTTGATTTAATTTGCCTTAATTTGATTTGAACTTACAGACATGAAAGGAAAAAACTCACAAGGATTTTGACATCAGTCTTGGAAATTAAAACATTTTAGATTCTGAATCACCACATGAGGCACTTGCAGGTGTTTCCCTACGTCTTTCTGGGGTGGAGGCTGTCTCTCAACTGCTTCCGAGCACATAAGCAAAGCTTTATGCAAGCAAACCAGTGGGCATTAAAGTATTTATATTTTCATTTGTTTGCTTTTTGAGAAAAACAGCATTAACATAAACACCTTTCACTCTTATTTGAATTCACAGAAACTCTCACTGGGGCTAATGCCATTTTACAAACAAGGACACTGAGGCCCAGGAAGATGATTACAAGATGGACATAAATCGAGAGCAAAATCATCTTGTCTTCAAATCCTGAGTTCCTTCTACTACACCATGCTGGAACTTCAGGGGTAAGATGTTCTAAGAAGTGCTGGTTCCAATAACTGAGGTACATGGGAGTGGCATGAAAACCCTAATGTTGTGTTCACATTTCAAATTCTAATCCATCATGTAGCTTTCAGGGATGTCTTCCTGGTAATAAATGGCTCACTTTCTTCCCAAAGTGGACAATTCTACAGGTTCACTGCCATAGTATTTGGACATCTGGATAGAGCATATGCAATGGGTGCATGCTGAAACAAAAATTAACTGGCCTTGTCTCTAAATGCTGTCTACAGGTGGCTTCTCTCGTAAGTACTAAGTAGTTCAAGATTTCAGACTTTTTGAAGTCTAGAAAAGCTACTTTGCTACCTGATTTTTTTATATTTTAAAGATGTAGTCTGTGTTTTCATCTCCCACTGGAGATGAAGATGGGTGTTTTGTTTCATTCACTGCTCATTCTCCAGCACCAAGAACAATGCCTGATACATAACGGGGGTTCAAGTATGAATGAGTTCAAGAATGAATGAGTAACTCCAGTCACATCCCCAGGTACTAAACAAGTTCAATTATCAGAAAGGTCTGGCGACCTAATACGCGCTTTGGTCAGTCAAACAACCGGTTTCCCCTAACACAATTTGCTCCTGTCCCTCACATCACCTCTCCAGTAACTCCCAGGACATCCCAAGCTACCAGGACACTTCAAAACAGTTACAGACCCTACAGCAGAAACTAAAGACCTTCCCTGTGGCCCTCAGTGACTGTGATCTTCACTAACTTTAAAAGTAAAAGTTTGAGAGGGATGTAATGCAGCTGACATACACAACAATAACAAAAACACCAATGAAGTTGGGTCTTCAATCTAGCTAGGTATCTACTGACCATATAGCCTTGGGTAAATCCCAGCCTCAGAAGCAATAGCAGCTAACATCTTCTAATAGCTGCATATGCCAGGTACTATATTAAACGTTTTCCATGCATTATCCCATTTCATCTTCACTGCAACTCCCTGAATTAGAAACCAACATTTATATCCTAGTGATGGAGAAACCGGGCCTAGGGAGATTAAGTTTTCGAAACCCACGCACCTACTTATATTGCATCCACCTCTGGATGCACTCTTCATGTTATAAATCCAAGTCTTGATTTCCTCAACTATAAAACTGAAGTAGTAAAGACCGCCGCCCCATGAGCATTAAGGGCCAGAAAGGCGCTGTGGGCCTTCCTCCCTCCCTGTCCTCCTCGCTTCCTAGATAAAGCAGTGCGGCTTTTACAAGAACTTCCGGCATGACATTAAGTCCCAAGGGAAAAAGGCTCTAGGATGGACTCAAGTGAGATCCTAGCCCAGCGCTCCAGTCACCCTGGCTCTGTCCGTTCAAGGGAAGTTCGCGCTTTGAGCTCCAGGAATCTGAGAGACGCTGAGAAATTTCCCATGGTCCCAGAAACCGCGGGGGCTGGGTTTGTTTTCCACTCCTCGAGGAACCCCCACGACCCTAGGGGCGGGGCGGATGAGGCCAGCCCTTCCTCGGCCTCACCCTGGAGCGGCTCGGGCAGTCTCGCTCCAACCGCTAGCGACAGGTCGGTCCCGCCGAGGTGCCTCGGGGAAGCAGGAGCAGTAAGGTCGCCCCTCCCCGCCCCCCAAATCCTAGTTCTTGACCCCCAAGCCCCCGCGTGGGTCCTCACGGAGGTGGCCAAGCTGCGGCGCCGCTCCACGCCTAGGTCCAGCAAGTCCTCCATCTCCGAGGCCGCCTGACGTCACTTCCTGGAAACCAGGGGCCCCAGTCGCGTCCTTGACGACGGCTCCACCCTTTCATCGCTACACTTAAAGGGTCCGCGGCATCGTTCCTGCATTCTTTGTGCCACCATCCAACTTAAACCAAGTCTTTCCTAAACCTGCGTTACTAGACTTCCAAAAGAAACCTCCAGACATTAAATCCCGCTAAAACTGTTCTGTGGGACTTCTGTTTTAATACCAAAGTTTTTAAGTGAGAAACTCTACTACTAACAGCACTTAACTATAGTGACCCCTCCCATTTGTTTAGCTCTTTGCAACTTACAGAGACTTTCACAGTTATTAGCCTATGTGAAGGGATAACAACCCTGTGTAGGAAGCAAGATAAGTTGTATTGTCTCCATTCCACAGATGAGAAAACAAGATCACAAAGGGTCAGGCAGTAGTAAATAGTTGATAACAGAAGGTGCAATATACATTATCTCTGCCTACAAGAAGTTTACAGAGAGGCCGAACCAACACATCAAATACCTGAGTAGTAATAACTCTCAGAAGTACAAACATTCCCTCCAATAACCCCAGAAGTGAGCAGCAGTAATAACTCTGCTGAACAACTGAGGACACCGAGGTGCCTAAGGGAAATCATCTTACTTTTCTCTAACAGGGCAGGTGCCTTTCTAATACCAGTTCTAACTGGAACATTTTTTTCCGGCACATGCTGCTGGGTGCCAACCACTCGCCTGCTTGCTGGGTGCCAACTACTCGCCGAGACAGAGAGAGATGTCCCCTAAATTCCCATTCAGATGGGGCAAGTTAGTTGAGTCTTCATTGACTGTCCATGTAAGACTGCCCACGTCAACATCAGTGACCAGGTCCCTGGTAACAGTCATCTGAGGTGCCCAGAAGATGGGCTCATGGCCCTGAGTGTGAGCCGTGTCCCAGTATCATGCTGCAGGGCACAACGTGGATGGTCACTGCTTAAGCATGAGGACCTGGGAGTGGGATAGCACTCAGAACTGGTGGCAAGCACTTCTTCTTTTGTTTTTTTTTTTTTTAAGATTTAATTATTTATGCATACAAGAGCTGAGGTACAGACCAGATTGCAGGAGGCAAGAGGATTCATCAGAGACAGAGCAGGGAGCAGAATAGGCAGATCTACTGAAACACACTGCTGAGGGGAGCAGTGGGAGAGGCAGGAGAGGTCTGCTGTGCCATGTCGATCCCCTCCCTGGCCCAGGATGGAACTCACATTGCTGTGCCCTGGATGCTTCACTGTGTGGTGCTCAACCAGCTGCACCACCTAGGATGTCACTCCCCCCACACACCCCCACACCCCCAAGCACTTCTTAAATACCCAATGAATTGCTCAGTTCATCCCTTCATGCTTGCTGGGGAGGACTGTGCTTGTGACAGCAACAACGCTGCCTCAGTGTCAGAGCAGCTGAGCTGTCATCCTAGCCCTGCTGAAACTACCTGTGCAGGTGGGCAGAGCCCTCTCTGGACTTGCTTGTTCCCCGGCAATTACTCTTAAATATTGCCCCTAACTTGCTAACTCTGGTTCTCAGGAGAATTCCCGGTTAGATTTTAATGTAAAGAAACATTCATTGCCAAAAATTTAAGATGGATGAAATATTAGCTCCAATCAGTCCCTTGTTTCCTTAGCACCAAGTAAGGAAGAAGGAATTACATCTTTGCATTTTTCCATTTCCACAGATTCTCCTGTGAACTCACAGCCCTGCCACCACCACCTGATGGTCACTTCCCAAACCTTCACTCTTACTTCTTCCCCAGCTTCCTGAAAGCAAAAGATGAAAAGTGCTTACCCAGACAGCAAGAAGCCCAGAAGTAGTGGCTTCCAAACCTGCTGCGTACTTGACTCACTTGTGAGGTCGTTAAAGATACATATGCCAGAGCCACAGCACCAGAAACAGATTTGGTAGAGATCGAGTCCAGAAGGATGTCACTTTGTCCCCTCCCATATTGCAAGTTTGCTTAAAAGCCTCACTAAAGCCTTCTCTGCTCACCTTATTTTAAATTGCAACAGTCTTCAACCTAGGCACACCCTCTTCTCCTTCCCTTTTTTATTTTCCATCAAGGCACTTACCTTTTATCGACTACTTCATTTATAGATTTAGTGTACGTGGTTAACCCCCACCTCTAACTCCAGAATGTGGGCTCCAGGAGGGCAAGGTTTTTTGAAGAGGGGTAGCTTGGCTCATCATACTGGACACAGAGCTCAGAACAACACCTGGCTCATAGTAAATGTCAAACACGGTTCTCAGATGATGGCACAGTGGTCAAGCATGGAGACTCCTGCCAGACGGTGCTGACAGCTGCCTGGTGCACATATGACCTGAGCAAGTTGCTTGCGAGTTTTCTACACTTAGGTATTCTCATTTGTTATGGAGGTGAAACTGATGCTTACCCGCACAGGCAGTGTGGCCCTTTAAATCAATCTGTGCCTCAGTTTCTCAATTGTCAACCTTTCAACTACTGATCAAACGCTGATCCACCAAAGAACACCCTGGCAGGAGGGGTGCAGAGGCTGGATGAGGGGGGGATGGGGTTTAAGGGTGCAGCACTGATTCCTGGCAAAGTCATCAACTCAGAGGTAAGGGGTGTGTGTGTGTGTGTGTGTGTGTGCGCGTGTGCGTGTGTGTGTGTGTGTGTGTTGGAACAGGAGGTGATTTGTCTTGCCCTTCCTCAGGTGATTCATGAGGAAAGACCAAGACGCTTAGACTGAGAAGAGGACTGAAAACTAGAGAGACCATCCCCTCACCAGTCTGGGAAATGGGTTTGGACAGAGCGGTCTCTGCGGAATCCTCGGCCCTGAGGGAGACTGTGACCATCTGGAGGACTTTCCTGCCCAGAGTGGCTGCAGAGCAGGGCTCGGCAAAAGAGAGGTGCATGCACACGCACAGCACGCACGTCGAGCCGAGGCGGAGGCTGTTCCCCAAGCAGCGGGTCTTGTTTTCCTCGCCCTCTCCCGCGGCGCCTTCTTCCCCGGCCCCCTGCCCGGGTCCCGGCCCTTCCCTGCCTTCCCTGCTCCGGTCCGCGGAGCCTCGGTCAGTGGCGGCCTCGCCTCGCCAGAGGGCACCCTCGATCTACCGGAAAACGCCACCATTTTTCAAGCCGGTGGAGCACTCCAAGCTTCAGCAAACCGCCCGACTCCGATCTTGTCAATGAAGACTCGGGGCCAGGATGCCGCAGAGCTGAACCCAAGTCCAGCCCGGCTGCGAGGCCGGGCGTGACCCGAATCGAGGGTGGGCACAGCCGGCCCAGCCCAGCCCCGCGCCGTCCCCCGACCCTGCCCAGTGTCCCTCCCGCCTGGCCGGGGGCGGCCCGGGACTGGGGGCCAGGGAGGGAGCGAGAGACCGGAGGAAGAGAGGACGGACTGACAGCTGGCGGAGAGGACGCAGTCCGAGAAGGAAGGAGGGGATTCGTCGGAGTAACTTTCCAGAAAAACAGTCAACGTGTAGCAGGAGTGACTCCAAGAGGGGAAAAAAAGTTCAGTTACCACGTCGAACGAGAGGACTCGCAAAGTATTTTTCATATGGGCTCGGCTTTTCCTGTGCCTGTTTAAAACATTAAAATCGTGCAGCAAAAGAGGCTGCGTGCGCCGGTCCCTCCCTCCCCCACCCGGGGCCGGAGACGTCATGGGAGGGAGGTATAAAATTTCAGCAGAGAGAAATAGAGAAAGCAGTGTGTGTGTGTGCATGTGTGTGAGAGAGAGGGAGAAGAGCGAGAGCAGAGGGAGGGAGAGGGAGGAAGGGAGGGAGAGAGCGAGAGAGAGAAGCAAGAGGGAGAAAGGAGCAAAGCAGCGAGGCTGGACCCAGGGAATGAGCCAGAGAGGCGAGAGGTAGGGGAAGACGCCGGAGAAAGGAGGAATAACAGCTTTCTGGAGCAGTCGTGCAGCGAACTGGCTTCTGTTTTATTTTCCTTTTCCTTTTTATCTTTCAAAGAGAAGCAGGGGACAGAAGCAATGGCCGGGGGAGAAGACCAGCCGAGGTGCAGCTGACTTGGGTGTCCAAGTGGATTACCGGGGCGCTTTTCAAGGGCTCGCCCCCCCTGTCTTACCATTGCACATAACCCCACTTCCCAGCCAATGAAGACGAGAGGCAGCGTGAACAAAGTCATTCAGAAAGCCCCCGAGGAAGTGTAAACAAAAGGGAAAGCATGAATGGTGTGCCTGAGAGACAAGTGCGCCCCGCACCGCCCCCACCTCTAGCTGGGCCAGCAGCAGCCCGGCCCTGCCTCTCCCCACCTACTCACTGGTGATCTGACTTTTTTTTCCTTTGCTTTCCATTCTCTTTTCTTATTCTCTTTGAGGGCAAGGCCAGGATTTTGATTTTGGGACCCCGCCACGGTCCTTCTGTTCCTTCTTTAAAATACCCACTTTCTCCCCATCGCCAAGAAGCGTTTGGCAATATCAGATATCCGCTCTATTTATTTTTACCTAAGGAAAAACTCCAGCTCCCTTCCCACTCCCAGCTGCCTGCCACCCCTCCCAGCCCTCTGCTTGCCCTCCACCTGGCCTGCTGGGAGTCAGAGCCCCAGCAGAACCTGTTTAGACACATGGAGAAGAAACCCAGAGCTCCGAGGCACACAGTCGGCTTCTCTGCGCTCCGGGTTGCCAGCGCTTCCTGGAAGTCCTGAAGCTCTCGCAGTGCAGTGAGTTCATGCACCTTCTTGCCAAGCCTCAGTCTTCGGGATCTAGGGAGGCCGCCTCGTTTTCCTCCCTCCTTCTGCACGTCTGCTGGGGTCTCCTCCTCGCCGGGCCTCCCAGCCCCCTGGCTGCTCTCCCCAGCCCGTATATGAAGATGCACCTGCAGAGGAGTCTGGTGGTCCTGGCCCTGCTGAACTTGGCTACAGTCAGCCTCTCTCTGTCCACTTGCACCACCTTGGACTTCGGCCACATCAAGAAGAAGAGGGTGGAAGCCATTAGGGGACAGATCTTGAGCAAACTCAGGCTCACCAGTCCCCCGGAGCCATCGGTGATGACCCACGTCCCCTACCAGGTCCTGGCCCTTTACAACAGCACCCGAGAGCTGCTGGAGGAGATGCAGGGGGAGAGGGAAGACGGCTGCACTCAGGAAAACACTGAGTCGGAGTACTATGCCAAAGAAATCCATAAATTCGACATGATCCAGGGGCTGGCGGAGCACAGTAAGTCCAAACTCTCGCGGGGTGTCTGCTCTGGAGGGTCTGAACGGAGCAGGGAGGTCCTCCAGGGAGGCCAAGCCGTGGCCACACAGCAGGGTGCTCCAGGCTCACCCCAGCTGAAGCCAGGGGGTATGATGCACTGCTGGGGCTGGGGAGGTGGGTGGGGAGGGAGCCGGGGCCATTCTGGGAAGAGCCCAGGCGCTTCTGGGAGGCCAGGAACCCTGGGGTTGAGCGGCTCCCTAGCCTCACATCACGCCCTTGACTCGCTTTTATTTGTAATTACTTCTAGCCTTATTAGCATGTGTGCTCTCGCACGCACGTGCGGTGGGACAGGGCAGATGGGTGCCACAGCAGGCAGGGCTGACCACCCTGAGAACCCTTAAATCCCCAGAGGATAAGGTCTCTGCTTTGCACAACCCAGCTGACATGTCTCCACTTCAACTTTTCCGGTTCTTGGGAGGAAGATTATACCTGCCCAAATTAATGTCTGCCAAGCTTTCCGAAGCCCAGGTAAGAGCCAGTCCTCACTGCCAGGCCCTCGGCCCCCACGGCACACGCGCCCACGTGAGCCATGTGCAAGGGGAGGGCCTGCGCCGTGTTCATATGTACTTGTGTGGCGGGTCGCTGTGTGTGCAGCGGCGTGTACAGTGTGTGCTCAGCACAGTGTCCTCCAGGCCTGTGGATGCGGGGCGGGTAGGGGTGAGGCTCTGCATGGTGTCCTCCAGGCCTGTAGACAAGGAGCAGGCAGGGGTGAGGCTCTGGACGTGTGGCCGATGGCCGGAGGCCCTTTTGTGTCTGCGTGTCACTGGAACAGTGGGTGGGAGGTGCGGTTGTGGGTGCAGAGGGGACTTGTGTCTGGGAGTGCGTTCTCCCAGGAGGCTCCTGTCTGTGCTGAGAATCGGGAGGCTTCTGGGCGAGACATCTGTGTGTGTTTGTGCACGTGTGGGGGTCATGTGTGTTTACTGAACGGGGATTTAAAAAACCTCAATACAAGAGAGAGAGATTTGGCAGATGTTGAAAACCTGACAGCCCAGGAAGGAGGAATGTGAACCACTGGTGGGCCAGGGACACTGGAAACAGCCTTGTTTGCTTTCCTACCAGCAGGTGTCCTCACCACCCTGACCACCTCAGTCCCAGCTCACCTGGGAGGTGGGCAGCTCCTGGAGTGGGGGCAGAGGGTAGGCTGGAGTGGGCAGGGTGAGGGGGTCAGCAGGAGAGGGGGAGGAGGGGAGTCTGCATGGGTTGAAAGGAACCTGGCGAGAGAGAAGGAAGAGGAGGGGTGGCTGATGGGTGGACCAGTTGGCCGAAGGTGCAAAGGCCCCACCGGAGCTGGCCCGCGCCAGGCCCAGGAGCCTGTGGTTACTGGCGGGAGCTTCGCTCTCCTGTTTCCTGTGACTGCCTGGAGCGCCCTGCCCTAGGATGTGGCTACCGTGTGGCGCAGAGGCTGGAGGACGAGGCAGAGTTGGTGTCCTTGCCCAGGTCCTTTAAGTGGGGCGGCTCAGGGTTGGTCAGGGGCTGTTGTTCCGAGGCACCAGCGACTAGTTGGCTGGGCTCCAACCCACTGGGTACACAAAGGCAGGAGATAGTGGCCACAAATGTCAGAGAAGGGTGGAAAGCTCGGGCCAGCTGGAGAGGTCTGAGGAGAGTCCGGTGCCAGAGGGAGGGACTCGGACCTTAATGATCCGGGTCAGGGGGAGGAGGCTTAGAGAGGAGGGGCTCTGAGTCATCAGGGCCTGCTCAGTCCGGACTCCTGAGCTGAGAATGAATGAGCGGGTGGATGTGAGGGCACGCAGGTGCCAGTGGACGCTGAGTTTGTGCAGACGCTTGGGCACGGATAGTCGCAGCCCTGGAGAAAGCCTGGGTAGCTGTGAGCTGCAGCTCCATGACCTCAAAAGTGCAAGAGGTAGCATGGCCCTGGGCCCCGGAGGAGCCGTGGTCAGGCCTGGGGCAAACCTGGCAGAGTGAGAGGGTGCTCCGTGGCTGCCGTGGAGGGCCTGGCGCTGAGTGGGACCAGTGGCTGCACAGAGACCCGCAGGTGCAAACAGCAAACAGGCCCAGACTCTGCAGCTGTTCGAGGTGACACAGAGGCTGAGCAGACGTGGCCGGGCCCGCCCTGCAGCTGGTCAGGTGCTAGGCCAGCCCAGAGAGCAGACACACACGGCGCTGTAATTATAAAGAAGGCCGTGGGCAGATGCAGAGGCCAGCAGGTGTCGAGTGGGAACACAGAGCCACCATCAGAGGCTGGGGAGGAAAGGGTGCCCTGAGCCAGGGAGGGCCGGCAAGGCTGGTACTGGGTCTGTGGCGGGGCCCTGCGTGCCAGAGCTTCTGCTGGGCAGGTGACGAGATCACGGTCCGTGCTACCTGTCTGCACTCCCAGCGGAACAGGTACCAGTGGGGGCGGGAGGAGCCATAGCAGGAGCTCGGCCAAGGAGCTAGGGGTGTCTGGAGAGCAAAGCGCTAGAGGGCTGGTGTCCAGTGGCAGGAGAAGGGGTGCCGGGCGAGAGCATGGAGGACAGTGTCCACCGTCTGGCTCTGCCCTAGCAAATAGATGCCCTGGTCTCCCTGTTTTACAGCTGAGGCGTCTCAAACATCATCAGTTAAGCAATTGACCCCAAAAGAGCAGGGCACTAATCTAGACGCCCTGGCTGTGGGGTGCATACCGTTTTCACCAGTGTAAATTGTGAAGACCTGTTTAAAATGTGTATCTTACTTAAAGTAAGTGTGTATTTTGCTTGAACTTACAATCTGACCCTTAGCCTTTAGGCTGCAATAGGACTTTGATTTACAATATGAATGAGTCACCTGTTGGAGCAAGCAGAAGACAGGACTGTTATCTTAGCAACCTCCGTGGCAGATTGCATAGGAATAACTGGATGTGTTCTTTCTTAGTTGTGCTTATTTTAATGGCCAAGAGATTCATATTGCTACAGACATCCCTCCAAATTCAGTGAAAGGATTTCCTTTATCTAATGAAGAGTCTCACGCTGGTTAAGCAACTACACCACGTGGAATTGGGCAAGTCATCTCTTTGAGCCTTGTACGTAAAGTCACAGATAATCTCCAAAAGTCCCTTTCAACTAAAACAATTTTATGGTTACATCTGGGATGATTCAACAGTCTCTGGTGGGGAGTAAAAGCAAGATTGTAATCCCAGTCTGTATGATTCTCCAGGATTTTGCCATGGGAAGTAAGTAGAGCACACATGCTAATAAGTAGAGGTGTCTCTGCCCCACATAGTAGGAAAGGACATAGCCTTTTCAGCACCTTTGTCACCTTGTTATCAAGATATCATCAGCTAGTTTTATCCTCTGGCTTATAATTATCTGTGACTGGCAGGGGAATCCTGTTTTTAGCCAAGGGCAGTGCTAAGATAATCAGCCAGAGTTGCAAAGCACAGAGAAAACTTAACAATTCAGCCTTTCTTTTCTAGTTGCTACATTTAGAGTTTGTTCATTCTGAAAATTCAGAGATGTGATGTAGCTAAAGAACTCGTTTGTTCAAAGTACTAATACCTCTCTACACCCCATCAGTGCTACTCCGAATGTGACCCAGGGGTGAGGTAAATGTGCAGAATGTGGGTACCCAGACTCCACCCAAGCTTTGCAGAGTTAGAACTTCTAAGGATGGGTTCCTGGGAAATTTGTATTTTCTGTAAACTTCTTTTTTAAAGAAGATTTATTTATTTATGCATACAAGAGCTGGGGTGCAGGTCAAAGTTGCAGAAGGCAAGAGGATTCAACAGAGACAGAGTGGAGAACAGAACAGGCAGATTGACTGAAATACACTGCTGAGGGGAGCAGAGGTGAGGCAGGAGAGGTCTGCTGCTCCATGTGGGTCTCCTCCCTGGCCGAGGATCCAACTTGCACTGTTGTGCAACAGATGCTTCACAGTGCAGTGCTCAACCTACTGTGCCATCAAGGAGGCCCTTTTCTATAAACTTCTTATTGAGTCTTAAACTCATTGACACTTAAGATTCAGTGAACTAAGCCTTCACCCAGTGAACTAAACCTTCCCCAGAAGGACTCAAGCACAAGTGTCCACAGAGGACAGGCAGCTAATGCAAATGATCTAAAAGTAAAGCAGAAGCTCTAGAAAATGAGAGATCTAGAACTCTCCAGTAAAAGCCATAGCAATAGCACCATAACAACCTGCACAGGGCACTTGGCCTGAGTGTCCTGGAGAGAACAGGGTGTGTGGGAGACTGGGGGAACTTGGGGTGCCCATACGCTGTTTTAAAAGAGTATATCCAATGCTCAGCTCCTACACACGTGTGCACTAGGAATGTGCCAGAAGAGCAGAAAATCTGGATCTTTCTGTGACATTTCCCCATTTGTAACATGGACTGAAAATATTTATGAGCTGCTAATTCAAAAGTTTTTAATTGCTACATTGGCCAAATACATTTAAAAGTTAACCCATTTAAAGCTTACACCACTAAAGCAATGGTTTATCAAACTTCCAGAACATCTGGAAGCCATGGTACCCTTTGCAGAGCACTATAAATGGTGGTTCTCAGTACTGACTGCACATTAGATTCAGCTGGGGATCTTAAAAATAAATAAAGCTCTGAACCCACACACTCAGTGCAGCCAGCACCTCCAGGGAACAGGTCTGGGAGTGATCTGCTTTTAAAGTTCTCCAGGTGATTCTCGTGTTCAGCTGGGGCACAGGGCCACACTGATAGCTACAGTCCCATCACTGGAACCAGCAGGAATTTTACTAGCAGGAATGCTGTCTACAAGGAAAGGCACACTGTAAGCCCAGGTGTCTGAAAAATTTTAAAAGGCATGATCTAAACTTGATCGGCTGTGTCCAGCTTTTTCCAGGAAAACACTACCTGAATATTCGCTGCTATTTTTTTTTTCCTGCTAGCAAATGACATCTACCTCTACACCCCTTTCTTTCTCTCCCTTCCTCTCCCTCTCTTGGTTACGTATAATGAGGAAAGTTGTCATGACTTAATTTGTAAATGTGGATGCCCTGCTCCAGCTCTCAGTAATACCAGTGCAATTCGGAAGCATAGCTTAATTGCACGGAGAACTAGCTCTTGTCCAGGCCACATGTGGTTGGTGAAACCACCCCTGCACTAGGTGCTTTCTCAGGTTCTCTGCAACTCTGAGCCTCTGTTTCAATAAATAAGGTTAGCAGGCCTGTGTTCAAACCCCACATGTGCCACCTAGTAGCTGTGTGACCTTGGGAAATCACTGACCTTTCCTGAGTCCCAGTGTTCTCAGTTTCATTCGCCTCAGGATTGTTCAAGGAGAAGTGTCTATAAAAGTACTAGGAAATGGAAGGTGGATTTATTACATGTTATTTGTTTACACTCTTCTTCTCTAAGTGATGGAATCGTTTTTCAGTGCATTTCAGCATCAACAAAATGCCTTTACAATCTTTTCTCTCCTAAGAAGTTCTTTTGCAATCACTAACAATTGTGTCTGAATAATGTTTACTAACATCAGTTTTCTCATGTCCACCAATTCACGTGTAACCCTGGCTAAGACCCTGTGGATCAGTTTCTTCATCTAAACAGGGTGGCACTTGATGACTGCTAATGCCCCTTCCAACTCTCTTAGGGATTTAAAGATTCCAGTGATACAAAATGACTCTTTCCAATTCCTTCTTGAAATCTTGAAAATCCCACCAAGAGGAGTCCCTCTTAGGGAGGAGATACTGATGGCTGGGTGGGAAAAGCCAAGAGGGGCTGGTCTCCAGGGTGTCCTGTTGACCCTGGAGCTCATTGCTTCCCACATCTTCTGGCCCCCCCGTCTCCACCCCAACTGACTCTCCACCAGCATGAGCCATTTTCCATTCTCCTTTTCTCTTTTATAGCAAAACAGGCTCATGACATACCGTTTATTCCCTCTTTCAGCAGTTCCTGGAGGTACAATTATAACTGAAGCCGTATTGATGACAGCTCCTTCCAGAACCGAATATGTCAGTACTTGAGAGGGTTGGCAGTCCAAGTAGCTCATCCACATGCAGAGGGTTGCCCACTTGCAAACTTAAAAATTAAATTGCTGTCACTGATTCCTCCTTCTGGTTCTATCTGAAATGGCTGAGGGAAGAATTTGTTCTTTCAGAGCCAGTTATTAAGCAGGGCTTCATTAGCCAGCATTCACACATTTGTTTTCCTAACATCTGTCCCATTAATTTTCTAAGAACCAGTGTTAGGCCCACCAGATGGCAACATCCAGAAACACTGGCTCATCCTTTCCTAAAGATCAGTAGTGCATTTGCTCGTTTCCAGGCCTCTGATCCTTCCCACCTCATCCGTGACTCCCCGGACCATCCCTCAGGGTGATTATGAGCTCACTTCAGCCATGCCCATTATGTGTGGAATCCGGGCCTATGAGCTTGAGTTTCACGTTCTGGCTATTGTTACCATTTGTGTAGAAGGTTTTTCTCCGGGGGTTAATGCTGCTCAGAGCAGCGAGGTGGTTATGGGCATCCGCGAAAAGACAGGACCTTTTCCTCTTCCCTGGCTCTGAGGAGCCTTCTGTCTTGGGGGCTGGGAGCTGGGACAAAGAGGCTGGCACAACCCATGTGGTCAAGACAGGAGACCCTTAAAGAGAAGGCAGCCGCGGCTGATGTGCCGGCTCAGCCTGCAGGACCACCTGTGCACCTGCCTGGCTGGAGTTGAGGGCTCTTGGCCATGCCCACGCTGCCCCGGAAGCTCCAGGCCCCGTTAGCTATGTCAGCGCTGACACTTTCTGGGGCTCCCTACCGGTGTTGGAATAAAACCCCAACCTTTCAGCCTGGCACCTGCCGCCACCCCCTGCAGATTCCAGTGTGCTGCTGTGACCTTGGCTCAGCACTCCCTGGCCCCTGGGAGCCCCTCGTTCACTCGCAGCTCCTCCCTGCCTTCACCTCCTACATTCCTGCCATAAAAATCCCTTTCCTCTGGTGTAACCTACAGGAGGATTGTAGAGGAAACAAACAAGGGACTAAGGGGAAAAAATTACAATAAATTAAAAGTCAAAATCAACAGACAACTATAAACCAGAGACATTCCCTCCCGAGGCGATGAGGAGGGAGAAGGAACAAAGGGGCGGGAAGAGCACTGGGGATGGGATGGGTGAGCCGGTGGTGGGGACTTCACGGGGATGAGAAATACACACTGTTCAGAAGTGGAAAGTAATGCAGAATATATATAAAAAGGATTTCTAATGTACTGAAAAATAAAACTGTAATCCTAGAAATCTAAGAAAATATGTCTTCCCAAAATAAAAGCAAATTAAAAAGTATTTTTGGACAAAAAAAAAAAAAACAAAACCTATCCTCTTCATCCTTAAACCCTTGTCTCTGGTAGAACCTCTTGCAGATCAGCTGGTCACCACCCCTGAAGTGGCTTCTGCTCTCTCCCTCCCTTGATCTCTGCAGCAACTCCTGGGCCTTGCCCAAGCCCTCGACGCTTTCCCCCTGGTCCTATACTTGAGTCCATGTGCTAATAACCAACCCTGGATGTTAGCCTCCTTGAGGGTAAAAGTCGTGCCTATTCATCGATCCTTCCCGGCGCTGGCACTGCCCCTCGGCACAGGGCGTTTGCTTGATATGTCTTATTGGGCATAAATAAATAACTGTTTGCCCCAGCAAACAAACCCGTGATTGAATTAACCAAGGCGACTGAACCACAAGGGGCAATTACTGGTAACTTTGGAGCATCTGTCTTTTCTAGAATAGTAGGAAAAGCCAGCTACAGAGCCAGAGTTGGCTATCAAACAAGGGCGGTGGGTGATCACATTTGACTGGCCAGTTGTCAGTGCCATGTCCCAGGGCTCCAAGATCTCCCACCTCCTCCACCAGGCCTGACGTGATTCCAGGGCCACCAAGGATCTTCTTCCTCTCTCCACCCTTCGGTCTGAGGCCTCTGGTCTCTAGGCATGTGACAGGTGGGGCCTTTGGCCCCTTGGCAATACCTGTTGGCAGCGCACTGCTCAGTGGGTCTCACTCACGTTGCCCCTGTCCCCGCTGCTTTGTCTCCAGATGAGCTGGCTGTCTGCCCCAAAGGAATCACCTCCAAGGTTTTCCGCTTCAATGTGTCCTCAGTGGAGAAAAATGGAACCAACCTGTTCCGAGCAGAATTCCGAGTCCTGCGGGTCCCCAACCCCACCTCCAAGCGCACGGAGCAGAGGATCGAGCTCTTCCAGGTGAAGCCCTCCCAGACCTAGACCCCACCGATGAGGAAGCAGCTCCTTTGCCAGTCTGTGAGAGTTCAGCAAGTTTGGCTGTGACTCCCGCCTTCACTGGCCTCAGTTTCTGTTGGTGTAAGAGGACGGAAAGAGTTAACAACTAAGGTGCTCCAGGCAGCACTCAGGAACCTTTCGTTTTCGTCCCCTCCCCTGTCCTGCACGGTGCCACGCGCTGTGGCTCGCTGAACTGGCCTGGGTGCTCACTCCTTCCTCTGCCCCGCAGATCCTGCGTCCCGATGAGAACATCGCCAAGCAGCGCTACATCGGTGGCAAGAACCTGCCCACGCGAGGCACTGCCGAGTGGCTGTCATTTGATGTCACGGACACTGTGCGTGAGTGGCTCTTGAGAAGAGGTAGGTTGACTGGAAGTGATCTCAGGTCCCTGAGGCCTGCATGAGAGAGCAGGAAAAGCAGAGAACTAAAGGAGTCCCGGATCTGGGTTCCGGGCCTAGCTCTGCCTTCATCCACTCACTCTACTAGCGTCATTCTGAGCCAGGCTCTGGAACTTGTCAGTGAGCGGGACAGGGGACATCCCAGGTCTCATGGGGGCTTTTGTTCTGATGCAAGAGACAGCTAACAAACAAGTAAACACTTAGACGGACAGGCCTTTCACGTAGTGATGAGTGCCATGGAAAACTGAAAGAGGGTGATGTGATGCAAACTGGGGGTGGGCGGTCCAGCACTGGACACTCGAGGAGGAACGTTCAAAGAGGAGGGGATGAACAGATGTTCATATAGTATGAGGTCTGTGTGATGGAAGGAGCCAGCCTGTGCCGGTCAGGATGAAGAACATGCAAAAAAAGGAGACCGTGAGGGCTGGCCAGGGAGCTGGGGGTGGAAGGTGGGCGTGGATCTGCTGGCTTTGTTCCAGCTGCAGCAGACAACCTGGTGTGCTGGAACCCAGGGAGCTGGGGGTGGGGGGGGGGAGGAGGCAGCTGGGCCATGTGATTCAGGACCTGTGAGGGCTGGTGAGGTTCTAGGACTTACTCCAAGTGGGATGAGAAGTCCTGAAGGGGTTAGAAGCAGGGCCAGCGATGTGGGGGTCAGGCACTTCTGTTTACATCTTTGGGGGGCTCTGACCTTGTCTATGAGCTCAAGGTCAGAAGCAGGGAAATGGGGAGGGTGTCCTGGCAGCAGGTGGGATGGGAGCACTGTGGGGCTTCTCTAGGGCCTAGCAGTGGGCGTGGCTCTGTCCTCCTCCTCAGAGGTGGAGCCAGCAGGACAGGCTGGTTGTGACCGGGTGTGAAGACAGGGAGGAGTCTCAGGTGACTTTGAACTGAATACCCAGGTGGTGGCACTCGCTGAAACCCTGAAACCGGCAAAACTGTTTCTCCTCTTGAAGGCTATTGAAACAAGATGGCGGGGGCGGGTCACTTTCTATTTTGGCCAATTAATTTGGGAAGGCTTGACCGTTAGCCAAGGAGCTGCCACTAGGCACAGCCGATGCCTTGCACCCAAATAGCTCACCTGCTGCTGCTTCCTCACCTGGAAAATAAGGATCTTCCCTGCATGCCTCACACGTCTGTTTTAAAAATCAAATGTGCTTCAGAGAACTTTGTGGCTTTCAGCATGGCAGACAAGAGAAAGTTTTTATTGGGTCAGATAAAGACGTGGCTCCTCAGAGAAGTTCACGATTTGACCAGAGTTGTCAGCCTGGGTTAGAACCGGAGTCTCGGGACTGAGGGGCAGGGCGCCATGACGTCACGCGCGGCCGTGTCTGCCCTCGTAGTCTGTGTGGGGTCGGCTCTGATGCGCAGTATGCGGGGGCACCGCTGGTGGCCCCATCTGTGCCTTCCCTCCCTGGGTGAAGCTTCCTGCCGTCGTCAGCTGCTTGGAGCCAAGTCCCCGTGGCGCTGATGTCCTGAGTCCTTGGCGTGCTGTGCCCTTTAGTCCTTGTGTTTTAGGAAACTAGGGGTTAAACCTCCAGTGAGCACAAGCTGCTTGGCCTACATATGGTTTTATATTTAACTAGTGGACAATACGTTGATTTTTTTCTTCAGAGTCGGGATTGCACATAAAACCTGGATTTCTGGCTTTTCTTAAAAATTTGGTAGGCTTCCTGAAAATAATCCACCAGAGTAGTGGCCACCTCTTGAGGCAGGCCCCACAGGCCCCACCAGTCCCCAGTGTTTCCTGGTGAGGCTGGCAGTCCCCGTACAGCACCGTGGACTGGCTTGCGTGGCTCAATTTCATGACCCCTCTGGGTTCTGTGAGGCTCCACCGTTGCAAGTCCTCTCCTAAGGGGAATTACCTGGTGGCTGGGCAGGCAGATTGTGGGCTGGAGTCTTGCCCCAGCCACAGGGGTGTCCGGGAACTCGTGAAGGCGAAGGCCTGAGAGCAGCCTCGCGGGTGTGCCAACAGCAGCGTTGTTGGGAATTCTGACTCACAGCACTCCACCTAGGACCGGCATGGCCGCAGAAAGAGAGGCCAGGGAAATTAATCTCTTCACTCCCTGTCTGATTTTGATCAGCTCCACCTGGATCTCTTTGAAGCCCTGGGCACTTGAAGGAGTTCTTATTTTCACAGCTGCAGAACTCAAGGAGAAGTCTGCATTGAGAATGATTTCCATCCTCCTTGAGACATCAAAAAGATAATTCGTAATAAAGCCTATGGGTTCCCCACCCACCACCCTCACTGCTGCCAGTTCTGAGGTTAGTTCTTCGGAACCCTCAGTTCCCATTTAGGCAGATCTGCCCACTCCTTGCGCGGGGGAATCACACATGCACCTTCGAGAGTCTTTCAGAGTTCATGGCCCCAAACGAGCCAGCAAATGGGCTCCAAAGGGAGCCATTAGAGGTGTGGACCAATGAGGAAACTGAGTCATACATGTGGCCTCAGATTCATTCAGCAAACATGGTGCATCTTATACCCAGCCTGATGTCTGGATGGCTGGAGCCCTACCCAGGACTGGGGCCCAGGTCCTTCCACCCCTAAACGTCTTTGTATGCAGAGCCAGGTCTCCCCAGCAGGCTGGCAGAGAGCCCACCCAGCACTGTGCTCAGGGTGGATGCACTGGGAAAAACCACCACTAGAAAATGCTCACTGGGGAGTGTGTAGCATCTTCCCCGGTGGTCTCCAGTCCCCTTTGTCCCCCTCTCTGTCTGTAATAGGAGTGTGACTCTTGTGTCAGACTCTGTTCGAATCTTGGTTCTACCATGTGCTGGCTGGGTACTTTGGGCAAGTCATTCATTTAATTTCTCTCCGTGAACTCATCTCTATAATGGAGCATAATACATGTTCCCACTTTGCAGGATTATTCTGGAGATTGAATGAGTTCATGCATGGCAAGTCTTAAAATGGTGCTTGACAAGTGGTAATATTCCACAAGTGTCTGAGCCCTCTGCCTGGACAGAGCCTGAGTCTACCTGCTCACACCTACCACCTGTACCCTGACCCTAACTCCCCAACACCTCCGTCTATATCCTGAGATGCAGATATCTCACGTACTAAGAAATATGGGTGCAGCCTGTTTCAACTGTCCCAGCTTCTTCTTCCAGCTGCCTTAAACCTGGACGAAGCTCCTATCTCTCCCTCCCTCTCTATTCTTTTCTTGTTCTATAGCTAGGGCTCAGCGTCCTTGTTATCATGGCTCCTCCCTGGCCTTCCCTTCCGGTACAGAAATCGTCAAGCTTAGCAGCTGTCAGTGTGTCCCAGTGGCTACTCTGATTGGGGCAGGAAAATGAGGCTGAGCTGCTTCTCTGGCAGTAGCACTGGGACATCTTGGCCTGCCTAATGGTAATGAGACTCTCTGGTTGGCCTGTTTGCCAGTGAGAAGGGTGCCAAGCCAGCCTGGACTCTGGGTTTTCCTTGATGACATCAGATTTTGGGAAGACAGACCCTAGGTGACTCCCAAGACTGGATGCTCACATAGAACTCAAGTGTCACCAGGGAGCAGCAAATCAATCAGCTCCCTGAGCTCTGACCTTGAACCCAGGGGGATCCATCTCCACCATCTCACCTCTGCCTGCCCCAGCATCAATAGGGCTCCCTAACTGAATCTTCCCTACCAGAACTGATGCACTATTAGACCTGCCTGGTCTCCCCCTTAAAACTACTGGATTCCTGGGCCTCCCTGGTGGCGCAGTGGGTTAAGCAACGCACTATGAAGCAAACCACAGCCACTGCAGCACGAGTTCAATCCCTGCCCCCAGCCAGGGAGGGGACCCACATGGTGCAGCAATGTGGTGCAGCAGACCTCTCCTGCCTCGCCCGCTGCTCCCTCAGCAGTGTGTTTCAGTCAGTCTGCCTGTTCTGTTCCTCGCTCTGTCTCTGGTGAATCCTCTCACCCCCACACCTCTGGCCTGTACCCCAGCTCTTGTATGCATAAATAAATACGTCTTTAAAAGTAAAAAACTACTGGATTCCCTTTGAATTTCTCACTTAGTTCTTAATCTTTCTTTAAGAATTTACTTTCCACGACTTCTTTTCCTAGTTTCCTTGCTTCCCAGTTTCAGTTACTAAAACACCTGACCTCACAATTGATAGGAGAAAGGGTCCAGAGTGGCCGTCTTGCACCAGAACGCCAGCTGCTGCGCCTGGCACTGCCAGCCCTTCTGGGTGCTCTCCCTGCGCTCGCGTCATCTGAGCGCTGTGGCCGCTCTGAGCGCTCATTTATCCTCACGAGCCATTCACACTCTCGGCTTCCTCTTTAAGGTGAACAAGGCTTTGGAAACAAGAGACCTCAAGTAACCTCTACCTCATTTTGTCCTTCCTTGTTCCTAAAGGAAAATATGGCCAGCGTCTCCGTGATTTTCATCTTGTCTGCTCTGGAATCTACCTCTCTCTTGACATCTGCAGGCAAACCCCGCATAGACCTGGTGGCGTCTCCCACCCGGAGTGATCTACTGCCTGTCTGCAGATGACCAAGCCCTGGCATTGCTTCCTGGCCTTTTAATCCCAAGGTTCAGACTGTGCCACATCCCTCCCTTCTTCAACCTGGCCTTTTGAGTGACTGCTTCGGCTCCAAAGTGCTCTGGTTTTCCGTTTCCCCATCTCTCCCAGCCCCTCTGCCTCTTCCTTTCTTCCTTCCCTCAGCAGACTGCCTCAAATATTCCCGTCTCCCAACAACACCTAGGTGGGGCAGCTTTTCCTCTTCCTTGTTGTATCTTTGTTTTTTTGCTCCCACATGGCAGGTGGCAATTTTTGCCTAGTACCATTCTTTGAAAATAGATAATGTTAAAATTCAGCTTCACACTGCCTACTAGTTGTGCCTCCATTTAGTTGTTCATGACGTAACAGAAATACCAGGAATGGGGCCTCCCTGATGGCGCAAGGGGTTAAGGCCCAGCACAATGAAGCTAGCAGCAGCCACTGCAGCACGAGTTCGATCTCTAGCCAGGGAGCGGACCCACATGGTGCAGCAGACCTCTCCTGTGTTGCCCTCAGCAGTGTATTTCAGTCCATCTGCCTGTTCTGCTCTCCACTCTGTGTCTGGTGAATCCTCTCACCACTGTACCTCTGGCCTGTACCCCAGTTCTTGCATACATAAATAAATAAATCTTAAAAAAATACCAGGAATGACGCAACATGAGCGTAAGGTCTGCTCTGGCTTGGGCAGCACTTCCTGTCTCCTGCGACCCTCCGGTAACTGAGTCCCTGTGGCTGCCTGCGACCGCTGAGGCCTTGGCCCCTGTTCATGGGTGGAAGGCACGTTTCTCCAGCACACAGAGTGCTTTTCTCAACGACACCGTGTCTTATTTTGCAGAGTCCAACTTAGGTCTGGAAATCAGCATTCATTGTCCGTGTCACACCTTTCAGCCCAATGGCGACATCCTGGAGAACATTCACGAGGTGATGGAGATCAAATTCAAAGGTAACAGGGTGGAGGGATGCCAGTGGCGGGATGTGTGGGAGGAGTTCACCAGGCAGGATGGGACAGAAGCCCCTACCGCAGCCCAGACCAGGAACGAAACTCTGTCACAGAGATGGCAATGATTGTGTACGTGTGATGGCAATGATTATGTACGTGAGTAATTCTGCTTTGCCCCTAAAGTGGTAGTTGCGGCTTGCGGTTTATAGATCCAGAGAACATATTAGCGCCGGGAAGCCTGTGCAAGCTGCGAAGAGCAGGAAAGTCACTCAGGCAGATTCAGCTCCCTGCGCCCCTCACTGTAGCAGGCACGTACGATTGTTGCCCCTTACAGTGTTTACTTTCTTTTCTCAGAGCAGGTCTGTGCTTTTTAAAAGTGTGCTTTTGCAGGGCTCTCTCACAAATGAAATGAGATAAATGTAAAGCCCTGTCAGGTATGCTCAGCAGATAATAGTTATCTTCCCCTTCCCTGAAAGAAATGAACTTTGGGGGCCTCCCCGGTGGCGCAAGGGGTTAAGCGCTGCACTGTGAGGCATCTGCAGCCACTGCAGGGAGAGTTCGATCCCCAACCAGGGAGCTTGACCACATGGTACAGCAGACCACTCCTGCCTCACCTGCTGCTCCCCTCAGCAGCGTGTTTCAGTCCATCTGCCTGTTCTGTTCCCTACTCTGTCTCTGGTGAATTTTCTCACACATGCACCTCCGTACCTCTGGCCTGTACCCCAGTTCTTGTGTGCATAGATAAATCTTAAAAAAAAAAAAAGAACTTTGGTGGCCACAAATATGAGTGCCCCGAATCTGTGCTTTCCAGGCCTGTCAAGCCACTGGGAGGATCCTCAGCCAGGAGCCATCTGTGTTTATGTGATTGGGGGGGGGGGGTGTTGAGATGGTGAAAGAGTTGAGAGCCAGTTCAGGTTTTCTAATGTTTCTGTAGTACTCAGCCTAGACATACTATGGACATTCTCCTTTCCTTTCATTGCTCCATTTTGGGTAACTAAGACACACATGAGGTCAGGTGGTTTGTCAAGGTCAACTCAACCCAGCCGGGCCTGCGGCTGGGGGCTTGTCAGGGGCAGGTGTATGTGGAACCCCGGCAACCCTCTTGTCCCTTGGGCACTATTTATAGCCTACTTCTCAAAAAACAAAACGGAAGAACAACAAAAACCACCAATCCCTACTCACAGAGTCTCAGAACTCAGAAGACTTTCAGAGTACATACCTTCAGGTCAAGTTAGGGTGAAATCTTCGCCTTTCAGTAAGTCTTGATGAAGATTTTCAGGAAAGAGATTTGAGATCTGGTCTTCCATTGACCTCAGTCCTAGCGCCTCTTCTGAAGGCCAGGTGCCTCCTGCCACAGTCCAGTAAAGGCCTCGCTTCTAAGTCTTAGGTTCCATGTCCCAGAATCCACACTGACGCCAAAGGATGGGGCTGCTTTTTGGATCTGGGCAGGTCCTGGGAACATCTCAGGAGGAGCCTCTGTCCTTCGACTCACGTACCCACAGGCGGGAGCTGACCAGGGGCTTCTCGTGGGTTCTTTGGATACTGGTTCTTTCACCCAGCCTTCCCCTTGCCACTGCAGGATGTTAGCATGAAGCTGAGCCTCACCCCACGCCTTCCTCCCAGTGCTGCATGGGACGAGATGAGAAAGCAGCTTCCACCCTGTCTTCCTTTCCTCTCACAGGTGTGGACAGTGAGGATGACCATGGGCGTGGAGATCTGGGGCGACTCAAGAAGCAGAAGGACCACCACAACCCCCATCTAATCCTCATGATGATTCCCCCACACCGACTGGACAACCCAGGCCAGGGCGGGCAGAGGAAGAAGAGGGCTCTGGACACCAATTATTGCTTCCGGTGAGCTGGGGCCCACCAGGGTCCATGGACCCTGGAGATGACCATGGTGGAGAGCCTCTGGCCTAGCCACACCGCTCCAGGAAGGTAGACGTAGTGCCTCTTCTAAATCTCTGTTTTTCTCAGACCTCTGCTGCTTTCCTACTGCTTAGCTCTGTGCAGGACTGGACTGAGTAAATGAGGAGGAAAGTGCGGCCTTTTAAAATGTTTTGAGTTAAGAGTTGGCTAAAACCTCTTCATGGTTCTCATGGCTTAGAGTACTTTTCAGGTGTGTTTGTGCCCGGTTGTGGGAATGGGGGCGGTGGAGGGGTAGGGCTTAACACAGGAATCTCCAATAAAGAAGCGCTCAGTTCTGATGACGTGTCCGAGTATGCTAATGAACAAGGGAGAGTCTCCATTTGCAGGGGGAACAGGAGAAATGAATTAACTCATTCAGAAGTTGGGGTCCATGGTAAAGAGATAAGACAGACCCTCTTCCTTTATTTAGGAGCAGTTTAGTTTCTTGTTTAGAAGGAAGGGAAGTGATAAAGCATGAATAGCAGTGACTGAAAGATAAAACAGTGATCACAGGCGTGTGCACAGCTTGAAGTATCTGGGGTGAGTACGTCACCTATGCACAGAAGAAAAGCTTCAGAAGGGTGTCAAGCTGGAGTGCAGCCTTGGAGGATGAGTGAGGATGGGTAGGCAGGGAGAGGGAGAGGGAAGCTTCTGTGAGCACGGATGGGTCGGGCTGGCTGTAGAGCAGGATGCCTGAATGGAGCTGGGGAGAGCGAACTGGGAGATCTTCAGATCTAGAAGCCCTTTCTCATGAGGAATTTCTGAATGTCCTGGGGATATTGAGCTTGGGCAACCAAAGGAAGGGAAGGTAGTGTGGTCGCCTCTGTCTGCAGGCTGCAGGAAGATCCGATCTATGTGGCTTTTCCTCAGTTCAGAACGAATGAGTGCTCTTGGCTGCAAGTGACGGTGGCTTACACCACGGAGTTCTTACTCACAATAAGCTTGTATAGCAAGCTCAGGGGACGCATGGCTGCTTAAAGATGCCGTTGAGGACACAGGCTTTGTCTTCCCTCGCTAGTCTGTTGTGCTTAATGTGCAGGCTTTTCATCCTCTTGCTTATGGGTACTGACTCTTCAAGTGCGTGCGTAGGACAAGAAACCAGTAGCTTTCCTTTTCCCTCTGTTACTTTCATAAGGACTCAAATACCTTCCCCAGGGTTTTCCCTCACTCCCTACATTCGGGGTGGCATGTCCAGCCCCATTTGCAAGGGAGGCCAGCGAAACAAGTACCTGGCATTTTAGACCGTGGAGAGGAGGTGGCAAGGGAGAAGGGGAGACAGGAATGGCTGTTGGATAGCTAAGAGGATCTGCCATGTTTCACCCGGGGAACCTCCGAGGGGCCAGACTTTAAACAACTACTTTGGAAGTGGCAAATTCTAGGTCTCAGCAGATAGTGAAGAACAGGCGAGGTGCCTCGTTGGCAAAGCGTATTGCCAACTGGACTTCTGCAGGCAGCAGAATTGGTCTGGTAATTACATTTGGGGTGATCTCAGGGTCACGAGACTTACGGAAGGCTGTTCCTTGGTTTGGCTGAACGGCCCCTGGCTCGAGTCTGGCAGCCTTCTACTACAGCGCACAAGGGGCAGGGGCTGAGCGCGTCCTGCCGGGGTGCAGGTTAGGAACGTGAAACAGCCCAACAAGCCACGTCAGCCCGGCCCACTCAGAACATGGTTGGTGCAGCACTTTGAAGCTCTGTTCTGACTCTTGCTGTAGAAGAGGGCAGCTCCAGATCTGCCTTGTTTTCTCTTCTTCTCGCATCACCTGTATCAACCTGTTCTGTCCTTGGACTCATGGTCTTCAGTGCAGAAAATACCTGCACGGTTTCTCCACCTCAGCGCCCTTGGCCCTGGGGTCCCCTTGATTAGGGCCACTGGATGATGACCAGGACAGGCTCCTAGTGCCCCTCTGAGGGCCACTGGGGACGTACGTGAGGCTGATTTTCTCTATGGCTCTTTGTTGTAGCAATCTGGAGGAGAACTGCTGCGTGCGCCCTCTGTACATTGACTTCCGACAGGATCTGGGCTGGAAGTGGGTCCACGAGCCGAAGGGCTACTATGCCAACTTCTGCTCGGGCCCCTGCCCATACCTCCGCAGCGCAGACACGACCCACAGCACGGTATGGAGCTGGGCTGTCTCCTAAGGGGCCCTGGGGTTGAGCTGACCAGGCCGCTGGGTAGAAAGGGTGGCAGTGTTGAGAGGACAACCGACCTGGGGTGAGCGAGACCCTGTGGGGAAGGGCCTGACCCCGGCGCCGCTGCCCCACTCCACCCGGCCACGTCTGTCCTTGCAGTTCTCCCTCACGGCTTCCAGCACCCTGTACTCGCTTGGTCTGAAACGTTTGTACCGCTCTGGCGGTGGACAAGCCGCCCCCACTCCCCTGCGGGCCAGGGGTGCGTCACGCTGCTGACAGGGTGTGGGGGTGACAGGCCAGCACCTGTCCGTTGGGAAGTGCCACCGCGCCAGCCTCGTGAGTGTAGAATAGGAATTCTGAAGATAACGTGAAGCCCACCAGTGAGGCTAATATGAAGAGAAAGGGGAAGTTCCTGGCTCTGACACCACCCTCTGGTCTTTCCCTCGAAGGGAATAAAAAACAGGACAGTTTCCTTGCAGCTCATGATTGCTGCCTCCTGGGGGGAGGGGGTCCCCGCACTGACACTTGCTAAGTGGCTGGACAACACTGAGCGAGACTCTTCTCTCTGCAGCAGTCAGTTCTAGCTGGGAAGGCCAATCCAGGGGTGTTCAGGGAATTACATTCTCAGTGAGCAGCCCCCACGAACTGTCTTATGGCTCAGCTGACACCTCTGACAAGTGCGGGTACTCTGCGCTCTTCCTCTGTGAATGGACAGCACAGCGGCGCTCCCCCAAACTACCTCATGGCAGTTCCTCCCAATTAACGCCCAAGGCCCATCCACGCATCTCCTCTGCCCCAGAGCGGCCCCCACAACTAGCAGGTTGTCAGGGTGCTGGGCGGAGGCGGGGCTCGCCAGCCTCTGCATGACGCGCTCTCCCCGCAGGTGCTGGGACTGTACAACACCCTGAACCCAGAAGCGTCTGCCTCGCCGTGCTGCGTGCCGCAGGACTTGGAGCCCCTGACCATCCTGTACTACGTTGGGCGCACGCCCAAGGTGGAACAGCTTTCTAACATGGTGGTGAAGTCCTGTAAGTGCAGCTGAGCCCCAGCCGGGACAGAGGAGAGAGAAGCGCCACCGCCTGCCTGCCTGTCCTCAAAACACAAAAGCAACCGACCTCGCCTGGAGGCCTGGAGCCTGCGACCTTCAGCTCCAGGCAGATGGCTGAGATGGAGGTTCCCTTCGGAACTCTTCTCTTTTTGCTGGCTCTGAGAAATCACTGTGGTAAAGAAAGTGTGGGTTTGGTTGGAGGAAGGCTGAATTCTTCAGGACACGCAGATTTTCTGTGATGTAGACAAGAGGCGGTGGGGACAGAGGAAGAGGGATGGCAAGTGGACGTGTCGTGTAGCAGTGGGACAGTCATACCCCAGGGAGGAAGGGCAGAGAGTGGCCAGCATGGGGCCAGACTGGAAGACACTTCTGATCTGGGGTCAGGTTCACGCATCGCTGCCCCACGCCTGCCCTAGGGAATCTGGACTCTATTGTACAAGACCAGCATTTTTCTTCAGACAGGTTGCTAAGACAAAGGCCCGGGATTGCATCTCATACTGCTGGGGGATTAAGGACAAATTTATTATCTGTGCAAACTGTCCTCTCAACATCAGCATCACAGGGTCTCGGGGGGCGGGGGGATCTAGGTAATATTAATTCCCAGCCACCGAGTCTATGGGGCCCTAAGGATATGCTGAACTCCCAGCAGAGGGTGAGAATTACCCCTCTCCTGTCTTCCCCGGCTCCCTCCTCTTGCCTCCTTCCTCAGAAGCATTTCCCCTGGGACATTTGGTTAGACACCTTCCAGGTCAGGGTGCACGTATCTGCACCTGAGGTCTGTGCAGCCTTGGGGCATGGAGGGTCCCCCCGCCCCCCGAGACCCTGTGCTCATCTGGTGTTCCTGGAAGCAGGTGCTACGTGTGAGGCCGCATGTGTGCACACAATGACGTGGCCCCAGACGCACAGACTGAGGTAGAAAGACATACAAATATTACTCTCAAAATCTTTGTATAAATAAATATTTTTGGGGACTCGGATCATTTCATCTTCTGGAAGATTGTTTCTAGAACGGTAAAAGCCTTATCTCAAGGTGTCAGTAGACCTGGTAAATAGACTTAATTATGCTTTTCTTAATTTCACGCCTACATCTGCTAATCCAGGAAGCTGGGATCTGGGGCAGAGACTTGCAGCCCTCCCATCTCTCAGTGTGAATATTCGGGGCAGTGGCACGTTTCTTGCCACCTGAGAAGATGGCACCACTGTTCCCTTCCTTCCTGCAGAGCATTTTAGTCTTAGACATACAGGAGGCGGCTCGTTAGCAGGAAGCTTATGAATTTGACCTCTGTTTAACTGTGGGAAAATCACTTGGTGTGGACCTTCGCTCTTGGAAGGCGGTCTGTACAGTCCCTTTTAGCACCAACATCATCACTTTTGAAGGTCTCATCTTACCCCACAATATGAATTAGAGAAACTGTCGACGGCAAATGGCCTAAGAATGGCTTAAGCCCATCATCAAGAGCTCATCAGGAGCTCCCTTGAAGACAATGGCCTGGTGTCAGGGTTTGGGGATGGGAGCGCATAAGAACACAGTCCCATGGTTCTTAGGTCACAGGTTGCAGAGCAACAGAGAATTCTGTGGTCCCCTGAAGCCTCCATCGGCAGCGCACGGGGAACTGTCCAGCACCGAACCTGGACCCTGAACCTGCTCCTTTACTGAAATCACTTTGCCACTGGTAAAACTGGTAAAGTTTAAAAAAAAAGTTGATCTGAAGCTAAATCGTGCAGGGTGTGTGTGTGTGTGTGTGTGTGTGTGTGTGCCTTGCTCTTTGTTCCTTCTGGATTCCTCCCAAATTGAACTCCTGCGTTTGGTCATCAAGAATTTTTCCTGCTTTGCCTGTACCCAACCAATTCACTTTTTCCTGAGCCTTCATCCCTGTGGCATCCATTTGCCTCCACAGGGCACGCCCTGCCCCAGAATCCTAGCTGGTGGGATTGTGTTCCACCTCACCCAAGGGGCCCAGTGGGTCTGGGGATGGGATACAAGCACGCCAGGGCTTTGCCTAGGGGCCGCTGCTATCCAGTGTCATGGTCGATGCACTGGTGGCAGCCATTCTTCAATTTCAGTGGGCAGGAGATCACCAAATATTTATTTAAAATGTACAATTCAGGTCACAGCTCAGAGATGTCTTTAGCACTGGGGTGGGGTCTCGGTAGCCTAAAAGATATACTTTGAGAAGCAGTGCATTATGTCAGACATTAGTGGTCCTTACTTGAGGCTCAAAGAAGGGAATAATCATTCTAGTGCTAGAAAAAAAATTTCTTGTGCAGCCCCCTAGGACATCATTAAAATCTGGGCCTATGCTCATCCTAATGAGCCATGAGCTGTGTCTCCTCAAGTATCCCAAAGAAAACAAAACACACTGTGATTCCAAATGTTTGTTTTATGTTCGAGTTCTAGTCTTATCAGCGGATACAAATATGGGTAGGGGGCTGGGGTCCAGCCTTCTTATTCCACACGTCACTTGCTGACACTATAGAAAACTGAACCATTGTCCATCTTCAAAATTACACTCTTGTTCTGGGGAAGGGTGAGGAGAGACACTGCTGTTGGAGGGATGATCTGATGTCTGTAATCAAGAAAAGTCTGGTACCAGTAAAAGGACTTGAGAGTACTTGGGTGAAGGGAAGGGGAGAGTCCCAGTCTGGTCTTGTACCTGGTTAGCACATGAGCAAAATAAGAAATCAGCTTGAGGATTCAGTTCCGACTGGTTACTGAGGGCTATCCAAGCACTCCAGATGGTCTAAAAGTTCTCTTACTGGGCTCATTCCCTCTTACCCTTTTTCACAAGGTCCATATAGTGATTCTTCCCGAACTTCTTATTTCTTAATTCAGTGTATCAGCAGGGAACTAGGAAGGTAATTCTAATCTGTCTCCTAACCAATTCACAACCAAGTTAGCAAACTACTAGCCAGAAGTTCCAGGAACATCTGGGATACAGTCTCTCTTCTCTCCTGCATCCTTCACAAGCAAACACATTCCTTCAATGGCTCAAGCCTTTGTTTCCAGCCACTAACAGGGGCATAAAGTCCTTTTCCTCTCTGCCTTCTTGGGTGTCATCTTTCTTTTGGGATTTCAATGCTGAGTCTAAAGAACCTTGTAGAAATCCTAGATTCTGGATTCTTACCCAATAACTCCCCAGGGCAGCTAGGGCAATCCTGCGGTGGACTCTGCAACCACCTTGCAACCTTTTCTCCAGCAGAAGCCAGAGAGAGGACCTAGGAAAGATGAGGGAGTGAGAGTGCAAAGGGTCAGGGAGAAAGCAGTTGGGGGCTTGTAGCATCATCCTGATGAGCTGCTTGCATAACAACGTGCAACTAGACATAGCTTCACATGCCCGTGGCCTGACAATGGAGACCCTTGCACCTACCAGCTTCCCTGGTGTGGGAGCAACTCCAGGGAACAGCCTGAACCTACCAGCTGCTGAAACAACGTATAAGAAGAAAGTATCTCTTTAGAGCTCACATTTCTAAAAAGAAGTTTAAAAAATTGCCCAGCAATGAAATAAAACAAGAAGTTGTTCCCATTTCATTCTTTTTGTGAATACTGATTGTTAGGAAACTAGTTAACTGGAGGAAAAAAAAAAAGGAAAGAAAAATACAATTATTTATTAGTTTTCGAAATCAGTAATTCCAAAGGGTGCCTTTACCTTGGCTCATGTGGTCAATGGCACGTGGACTTTCCTCCACTCTTTGGGGAACCTGTGTACCCCCCCTCCCAGACCTCTGAAAAAGGAAGAACAACTTTGGTAGATAATATTGTTGGGATTTTAGGCTTGTAGAAAATAAAAGCTCAATCCTGGAAAAGAAGAGGAAGCAAATGCAAATAGCCAAAGAGCCTCTTTTATATCATCTCTGTGTGGTAGCAGGCGAGGGACAGAGGACCTAAGCAGGTTGGGGGAGGGTAACGGGTAAAAGATACACGTGTGCTCTGACAGGGTATATAATGCATCAATCAGATGTCCCCGCTGCCAACCAAGTTCCACCAAAACCCAGATGATTTGTTTCCTGTGGACTGGCTGGTTGGCAACCATCTACTGCCACTTCCGCTCGAAGGCATTGGGGACTGAGGCAGCCAAGAAAATACTGTGAACCCCTGCAGCGCTGGTGGGTGCTTCCCCGTCACACACCCAGGAGTGGCAGGAGCAGTGGACAGGTTCTTCCTCCTCGTGCTTGTGATTCATCTTTTAGTGTGAGCAGGATCTGAAAGAGAAGAGAGCCCCACTGAGTGACGGCTGTTCCCTACTGTCAGCGGCGCTGGTTTCATCTGCAGCACTGAGAGTGGCGGAGCTGTGGGCCAGGTAAGTCAAGTTCACCTTTCTGGAAGTAGAAGACTTTTCATTTTAATCACTTTTGTTGAAGATCTAAGACTTCCCTTTCTTCTTTTTCCATGAAGTTCTCACCAACCCCCCACTCCCAACCCCCATGTGAACTTTTTATCCTTTTGCTTCTTAAACAGAAAGAAGATGCTAAAGATGTTAACCTCTTCCAGAAATTCCAGGGCAGCATTATTAGCATTTGATGCTGAGCTGCACGGAAAGACTAAGTAGCCCATATGTCTGTGTTGTCCAGATTTCACCTCGGCGTTGGGTTCTCCACCCCCCACCCCATCCACACCCACAATGTACATCTGTGTCACACACCTGGTTTAAGAAAAGCAACATTATCGTTACCCAGACTCCCTGTGAGACCCTCTCAATTCCTCCCCATTACCATCATGAATTTTGTTGCTCTTTCCCTTTTTTCTTTTTTTAAAACACATTTATTTATCATGTCTACATATCTCCCTAAATACTGCTTATGTGGTTTTGGATTTTATTTATGCGAACTACAGCATAGATGTAGATGTACAACCCCCGACTGGAAGAACACGCACAAGTGGAACCGCAGGGTCAGGAATACGTGCACCTTCAACTCTTTAAATATCGCCCATTATTTTCCAAAGCGTTGGACCAGTTCACACTCCCAAAGGCAGGGCGGAGCTTCCCCGGGGCTCCACTTCCTCTCCACGTGCAGAAGTGGTGCTGCCTGAGTCTAAAAGTTTTGTGAATCAAGTGAGTCTATAATGATCTCCTGCCATGGTTTTAATTAGCATGTCCCCAATTAAGAATGAGGCTGAGTATCTCTGAAAGTAGCGATTTTCCCACTGAGTTGTTGTTTACTGATGTTTTAAATGGAACTCTTGCTATACAATCCCTGCAGTAGCTTTCAGTATATTCAGAGCGCTGCTTCCATCAGCACTATCAATTCTCGTTCATTTTCACTGAAAGAGAATGGAACCCGGTACCTCTGGGCAACCCCACCATCTCATCCCTCAGGTCTGGGCAGCCGCTAATAGCGCACATTTCACACGAATGGAATCCTCCAGTGTGGTCCTCACTGTCTGGCTTCTCTCACTGAGCACAGGAAGGCCATCCCTGCCGCAGCATGCATCAGCTCTATCTGGCTTTTTATGGCTGAATAATAGCCCGTTTACTTATTCACTCATCAGTTCATGGGCAATTGGGTTGTTTCCACCTCTTGGCTATTAATGCTGTGATAAATAACCATGTACAAGCTTTTGTTTGGACATGTTTCCATTTCTCCTGGGTATACATATAGGAGTAGGATTTCAGGGCCATATGTAACTCAGTTTAATTGTTCGAGTAACTGCCAAACTGTTTTCCAAAGCAGTTGCACCACTCCACATTCCCATCAGCAGCATACAAAGGTTCCAATTTCTCACATCCTTGCCAACACATTATTGTCTATCTTTTAGATTATAGCAGAATCCTGATGGGTGTGAGGTGGTATTCTGCTGTAGTTCTGCTCTGCATTTCCCCAGTGGCTAGTGATGTTCTGTACATGTGTATTAGATCAAGCCTATTAATGGTGTGATTCAAATTTCCTAAAAATATTACTGATTTTCCAGACTTCTTGATCTACCAATTACTGAGCTGTATTAAAATATTCCAATATGAAGATGAGCTCGCCTATTTATCTTTGTGGTTCTGCTGATGTTTTGCCTCACATAGTGCTCATAAATCTGTATTTTGTCAAAAATTAAATATTTGTAAGTGTACTATTTAAAATAAGTCAACAAGAAGACATCAAACACCTTCCTGGTAAATCTTTAGAACGTTCAGCTTTAATGCAGTGACCATCTATTTCTTGGTGAGCATTTTGCCTTAAAATCCATTTTGTCTGATGACTATTATGGTTGTCAATAATATATCAGAGACACCCTGCTGTACCTTTGCCCAATCTTTAAAAAGATATATTTATATTTTAATTATATCTCTTCTAAATAGCCTCCAAGTGGATATGTAAATACCTAGAATGACAATATGGACATTCTAGCTAATCAGCTGATTCCCTCGACCTCTACCAGTAAGCCCTTGCGACTCCCCTGATGGGGCGATGATCTGTTACTCCTGGTCAGTTCACACATAGCTCTGCCCAGCACGGCTCTGCCGGCACCTCTGGGGGCTTCTGATCCATTCAGATGAAAAGGGCAACTCCTCTCCTTGGCTCACTGGGTCTTTCATGATCTCTCCTTCTTCTACCCGAAACATTCTTTGGAATCATTTCACTGATGAAGGTGTTGTGGGAACAATTCTTTCAGGTTTTATCTGCTGGAAAATGTTTATTCATCCTCATTCTTGAAAGGTAGTTTTACTTAAACTTTACTTAAATATTATTTCTGCCTTGGTATTTCTTTTTTTTTTCATCAACACAGTGTCACGCTGGATTCTGGTCTCCACTGTGGCTGAGTAGTATGTGGTCTGTCACTGCATTTCTTGGGCAAATCTTTTCACTAATTGCTTTCAACATCTTCGTCTGTAGTATTCTTCAGTACGGTGTGTCAGCTGTGGATGTCTGTGTTTCAGTGATCAATTTGTGAATCACATTAGTCCTAGAACAACCTTCGCCAATATCTCTTTGCATATGGCCCCCTCCTGTTTTTACTTGCAGAGCTCCAACTAGGTATGTATTAATCCTCTTGCTTCGTTTCTACCACTTTTCGTTCTGTGCTGTATTCCAGATAATTTTTTAAGCTGCATCTTTGAGCTCATTAAATCTCTCTTCAGCTGGGTCTAATCTGCCCATCCACTGATTTCTAAACATAAATTACCATGCATTGTTTCAGTTCTCACAGTGCTACTTAGTTCTATCAAATCTGGTTGCAGTTTTAATTTCTTGATTTTACTCCTTTGTCTTCTCTAAACATATGAGAACATTTATCTTTCAATGTTTGATAATTACCATGTCTTTGTCTTTGCAGGTCAAACAAATGTTATCTATTTTTGCTAATTTCTTAAGGTGTATTTTTCCTCATTTGTTTTGTGATTTAAGCTGTGACCTCACAGCTCTTTACTTGTGGGAGTTATTTTAAATTTAGGTTGAGGAAGGCTTCACCCAGAAAAAAATATGCATTTAATTCTACTAGGTGTCTGTATCTATCACCAGCTTAGGAACACCTAAAACCAAATTTTCGGTTTGAAGTTTTTCAGACCATCTAAGGCATGTGAATTCATACCCAGCTTACAAGAGGATCTGCTTGTGCTTCTCAACGATCAGGTGATAGCTCCCTACCCTATCTCAATCACCACAAAGGTTCGACAGAGGCGATCTTTCTTCAGTGCGTGAGGGTGTGGCACTAAGGTGGCAGGAGAGGGTTTATTTTAGGCTGAGCTTTATATGGAGAGTTGTATTATTTGGGGAGTCCCATCTTTGTGTGAGGGGTCTTTTCACTGTAGGATTTACCTGTTGTCCCTCATATCCTGCCATCATTCTGGGCCACAGCCACTTGATGCCCCCTCCTGCCTGGTGATCTCTAGTGGGGCCATATGGCCAAGGAAGGTATACAGGACTATAATGTTACTGCGCTCTCCCTCTGGGCATCCGTGGCCATGATCACAGCATGCTGCTGCTTTTTTGTTGGGTAGGACTTTGAAAAGTCATTGAAGTTAACCCATCTTCATCTTTTTTACTTTGATACCTTGGTTGGAAATTCTCTCTTATGCTTTGGCCAAATGTCCATGTTTCATACTGTCCATTTGTACACTCAGGGTTTATCCAATAAAGTTACCCTTTATTTAGTTTTAAAGCCAACAAGCAACATACAATAAATTATCACGTGAATTACTCTTAAAAATCCTAAAGCACCCGTAAGATACATTATTTAGTTTGATAATTATCAGAGCCCAACAAATCCAGTTTTTCTTTCCACCTACTATTCTTCCATTGGCACCAGGTTAACTTGCTTGTGTTACTTTAACACAATGAATGAAAGTATTTTTACACATAGTGATCAGCATTTGTCAAGGTGAAACACACTCCCAGAAACACCTACTTTGATATCTTGGTTGGGAATTCTCTCTTATGTTTTGACCAAATGTCCATGTTTCATACTGTCCATTTATACACTCAGTGTTTATTAAACAAAGTTACCTTTTACTAAGTTAGGAATGGAGAACTACCCAGGAAACAGCAGATTGACATTCCACCTTGGGGCAGAAGTTCCTCGAGCTCAATGGTGGACAGACTGTCCTAAATGACCTAACTCACTGCTTTTTTACTCTTTTTGGTGGTGATGGAGGGGGCGGCAGTTCGGTGTATTTAGTTCATCTCTCCTACTACACACTTTTTGTAGAGCAGAGGCCATGTGTTAGAGCTCTTCAATGACCTGAGCCCCCACCCCCACCCCCTTTCTGCCATGTAAATATTTACATGGGAGGAGCTCCTTGGATCAACTGATGGACGTGGGAAATGATCACCAACGGCATTCCCTACAGGGAGCAAAAGACTTCCAACTAACAATACAAACCATGCTTCTGCAAACAGCAAAGGTCTGGGGTGATTAGCAAGCAACCTACACTCCACAGAAGAGCTGCTACCCACCCCCCCATCAGCTGTCCAAAAGGGAGGCAGAGTTCAGTGACGTCATCAGCCATCTGACGCACAGCTTTTCCAATTCAGAAAAGACAGAGAATTCATCATGACTTCCACGCCAGCAAAGGAGGCCCAGACCTCAAATAACACGAACAGATAACTGAAGCTAAGTTTCCTTCTGTCAAGGTGTGAAGTGAAGAAAATAAACTGAACTCAAAGCCTGGTTTTAAATGAATCACCCATATGCAAAGACTTTATAAACTGTACCTCTTAGATTTATCCTTAAGACCTTTGCAACAGGTCAAGGTGGTCCCGGCAGTGTCTTCTGGAACATTCTTGTTTGCTAAGGAGAGTGAATGGATCAGTTTATTTATATCCTGAGTGACACTGGGACAAAAGGACAGCTGGGGAGGGAGGGCTAACCTGCTGGCCTCTCACCTTCCCAGGCACGGCTAAAGTATGCAGGAATGAACAACACAGGCGCAAGAGCATCAGATCCATTTCATGAAACCCTGCCTGGGTGACACAAAGGTGCCGGGCACAGCTGCGAGGGGTCTGTGCAGAGCAAAGGCAGCCCTGAGTACCACAGCAGTGCAGCATGGGGGAGGACCGACCACGGCCACGCCACTGAGTTCTCATGCCTCCCGGAAAGCCCTTCTGATTTCTAATGAGCAATACAGACACCAGGTTTACCGTTCAGATAGTAAAACCAATGTGTGCTCAAGTGTCCATGTTGGCGGGGAGACGCCTACTTGTAAACGAGCATTGAATAGTTTTAATCAAATGCTATTTTAAGGAACTCTACTGTCAAGAATGAAAGTCATGCACATGGTAGGCTTCATCCTTCTAAGAAAAATGTACACAGCTCAACTTAAAAAGCATTCTTAATGCTCACGAACCGGTAAAGACCATGCTGCCCTTATTCTGGTTCATCTTGTTACAACAAACGCTTATGAGTTAGTTTCTAATTGCTGAAATTGGGTGGTAAATGCACGGATTTCACCACACTCATCTCTGTGAAGGTGTTTGACAATTCCCACTATAATGAAACAAATCTATGACAAAAACAAAACGAAACCCAGCAAACCAGTATGACCAGTATATCACAGAATAGATACAATTCTATTGGCATGGCTTTCACTTAGTGTCTCCTTTTTGAAACTACATTTAGGTAATGAGCATCCTAACAGAAGAACAATTAGCATGTTTGCAGAGGTGTGTGTGTGTATGCACTATACTAACCTTTAATTGCACATCTGATCTAAATCAAAGTTCTTGGGGTTTAATTCCATGATCTACCTGCTTCTACCTAGCTTTGAAGCATAGTCAGTTCAGCATAAATATATGATGTATTTGTCTATGTTTATGTACATACACATACAAAATCTGGATTTATAAAATTGTTAAATCATTGAAAGGAAAATTATTTATTTCACAAAAAAATTCTATCTTAAAAACATTTCATTTTTTGGGGGCCACCCTTGTGGTGCAATGGGTTAAGCAATGCACTACAAAGCAAACTGCAGCCACTGCAGCATGAGTTCGATCCCTGCTGCGGCTAGGGCGGTGACCCACATTGTATAGCAGACCTCTCCTGCCTTGCCCGCTGCTGCCCTCAGCAGTGTGTTTCAGTCGATCTGCCTGCTTGGCTCCCCACTCTGTCTCTCGTGAATCCTCTCACCCACCCAGCCCCGTCCTATACCTCTGGCCTGTACCCCAGTGTCTGTATGCATAAATGAATAAATCCTTAAAAAAATTTTTTTATAGAGTTGTAATGAATGAAAAGTGACAGAGTAAAACAGTCCAGGGGCTTTAATCTGATTTCTGCTACTTATTAGGCTTTCAATACTGGGATTTAATAATAACGATGACTATTTTCTGACCATAGGAAAAATAAATGGCTATTGTAGAAAATCTTTGGTAAGGTTTAAGAATGGATTTTTTATGTAGATTTGAGTTTAAAAGAGCTGATGTACAGAGGGCTTTTGCCTATTCTAGAACAATCATGTTTAGCTTGATAAAAATTCATTCTTATCCCTTCTAGAGGAGATGCAACATTAATTCAAAAAAGGATGCCTGACACTAAACTAGTTCCTTGCCTAGAGATCAGGAGAGAGGAGACTTGCAAATACATGAGGAAAGTAGATGAAGGGAATGTGGACCGATGACTTTCTAACTTTGGTTTAACCGCGATGCAGAGCCAGCAATACATCTCACACGAACGCACGTATTTTTTTTTTTTTTGGTGCTCTACACGATCAGAGAAACTTCTCCAGTAATGAGCTATAGAAATGATCCCTGAAAGTATAGTCTTATATAAGTATCTTAACGATACAAAAAAGTATCACTAAATAATTCTAACTTTTATTACGGATGGGCCCAGTATTTTACTTTTTCTTCCACTTTGTTCCATCTCAGGGGAGGGCTGGGAGAGGAGGCAGGAAGATGGTTGTGACCCCCCGCTGTGCTGGTGTATGTCTAACAACTGGTTCCCAGTGGCAGAGCAACCAAAGCCCCGACTCTGCTGCTGGCTGATTTCTACCGCAGCCGAGACCAGGCCGCCAGTATGAGGCTACGGAGGCAGAAGTCAGACGAGAGAACGGCCACTGACGCTCAGGAGCCAGGCTGGGACCCACTGCACCCCCCGTAGGCCACGGCCCCCAGGTTAAGCACCACTGCTCTGCAGTCTGCACTGTCAGATTAGTAGGGAGGCGGAAGACACTTTCCAGGGCGGCTGAGCTGCAAGCTGCCTGCCACTGCTGTCAGCCCAGGAGCGGCTGGGCTGCAAGCTGCCTGCCACTGCTGTCACGCGGGCATCTCTGCCCCCCTCCACCTCTAGGTTTCCCAACTGGTCATCATAGTGCTCCACCAGTAACCTTAGGGATGGCACAATTTTCCTGCTCCAGTTTCTGTCTCTGTGACCGGGGATCATAACTTAGGTGCTTCCCTGGGCCACTGTCGGCGCCAAACAAGGGAATCCACATTCCAGCATTCTGAGCATTATACAGGGCACTACAGAGCAGCCGTCCATGGAAAATGACTCCGCTGAGCAAAGCTCTTTACGGGACAGAAAAGTCATCTGTCACAGAAACCGCTCATCAGTCCGCCTGCCTGGGGTATCGCTGAGCTTCTGCAGTACCCAGCTGTCCCCTGCACTCCTCCACGGGCTCCTTTCCCAAAGTCCTTTGCACTCTGTTGCTCTACCCACAGTCCGGCAGAATAGGGAGGTTCTGAGAAACATCACCTCTACTAAAATTACTGAAAAACTAAATTTTCTCTCAGTATAATGCACCAGTTCATCGCCATACCGCTGGTCCTGCCAGTTTGGTGCCGCCTTGTTGGGATGGAGCAGGGAAAAGGTAAGGAACTTGCAGTCAGAGCTGTGGCCCCACCAGTCAGTCTATGCAGCCAGGGACCAGGCACAGACCTCACCGATTTCCTTTAGTGAGTAGGAAGTACAGACCTATTTGTGGTGTAGGGACGGCTGGGTTCAGTTACAGAAAATCTGGATGATTGCAACACAGTGGCAGAGCCTCCCCTCCCTGCTGGGAGATCTGAGAGCCTGGATGCCTGTGTTACACCTCCAAAGACCCACACCCCTCGCCAAGCACAGCACACTCCACGCCAAGCCCTGCACTGTCCGTGCCAAGGCCCATAAGACCCACAACAGAGACAGGAGCAGCGAGGAGGTGGGGCCCTGGAATTTAGGCTCCGTGAAGCAGTGAACAACGTTTGCTTTGCAGAGCAAGGGAAGAAGAGAGAGTGCAGATCACTCTGGCTGGGTTACTCCTCTCTCTACACAAGGCTGATATCTACTCTTTGGACTCCCCCTCCCTCATGGTCACCAAGTGAAACAAAGAAGATTAACAAACAAAAGCAAAGATACAGCACCCCAACTGGAAAAACCAAGTAAGTAAAAACAGATGCCCAGGAGACAAGTTTATTTGGGCACAAAATGGAAAAGCTGAAAGAGAAGAATAGACGTCCATACAAAGAACAGAGAATTTTAGGACTTAACAAAGACTTTAGAATAATGATGCGATCTGGTATTCAACTATCATGCTACTCATTGATGAAAACCCAGGATAAGCTGGCACAGAAAGGCAGGTGCAGGAACTCAAAATAGACTCAGGAACAAAAAGAGATTTTCACTAAAGAGGATGAGTGTGTGTATAAAATAAATGCAAAACAAGACACTGAATGAAATGAGGACAAACAAGGAAAACATATTCAAAGCTGGAGAAGAATTTCAGAAGTTGAAGACATAAATGCACAAATGACCCAAGTTGAAGAAGAGAGAGAAATAAGGTTTAGGATAAATGAAGAAACTATGAAAAATATCATATTCCGTTAAAAGAAGACATAAGGAGGGGCCTCCCTGGTGGCGCAGTGGGTTAAGCAACGCACTATGAAGCAAACCGCAGCCACTGCAGCACGAGTTCGATCCCTGCTGCCGGCCAGGG
>JAGFMF010011747.1:1625039-1675904 GCA_019455555.1 Galemys pyrenaicus | reverse complement strand
TTGATCTGCCTGTTCTGCTCCCAGCTCTCTGTGGTGAATCCTCTCACCCCCCCACACCTCTGGCCTGTACCCCAGTGCTTGTATACATAAATAAATAAAATCTTAAAAAAAAAAAAAAGAAGACATAAGGATAATGGGTATCCTAGAAGGTGAAGAGAGAAAGAAAGGAACAGAAAGAAGTCATTCAAAGCAACAGCTGAGAACTTCCCCAACTGAGGAAAGAATTGACCATGGAAGTTCAGGAAGTGGAAAGAACACTCAAATGCAAAATGATCTTCCCCATTTTTTTTTAAAGATTTATTTATTTATGCATACAAGAGCTGGATGCAAGCCAGAGGTGTGGGGGTTGGAGGGGGGACGTGTGTGTGTGTGTGTGTGTGAGAGAGAGAGAGAGAGAGAGAGAGAGAGAGAGAGAGAGAGAGGATTCACCAGAGGCAGAGTGGGGAGCAGAACAAGTGGATCTACTGAAACACACTGCTGAGGGGAGCAGCAGGTGAGACAGGAGAGGTCTGCTGCGGCATGTGGGTCAGCTCCCTGGCTGGGGATCGAACTCATGTTGCAGTGCTGTGGCTGCTTCACAGTGCTGCGACAACTCCTTCGGCCACCAGGGAGGCTCCAAGACACATCACTGTTAACTTATCAAATGACAATGATAAAAAATATTAAAGGCTGCTAGGGAAAAAAAGAATGAGACATACAGAGGCCCTTTGGTTAGACTGTCATCAGATTTCTCAGCAGTTACAGTCAAGGCTAAAATATAGAGGAATGATATAATGCTAACTCCCGGCCAAGAATGCAAATTATCATTCAGATATGATGGAGAACAAACTCAACCATACCCGTGGTTCACACAGCCATGTGTTCAGAGCAGAATTACTCACAATAGCCAAAAGGTGGGAGCAACTCAAGCACCCACAGATGGACAAATGCATACAGAAAATGTGGTCGCACAAACAATGGGATGCTGTTCAGCCTTAGAGGAAGGAAGTCCTGAACCAACTGGGATGGGTCCTCGAGGACATCGTGATGGGTGCACCAGGCTGGTGGCAAGATGACAACTACAGAAGGAGCCCACCGGTGTGCAGTGCCCTGGATAGCCAAATTCATTGAAAAAGTAGAATAGTGCTTGCCAGTGGCTGGGAGAGGGGAAAAAGAGAGTTAAGTGTTCAGTGGAGTATAGAATTTCAGCTTTGCTAGAACAAAGTTCGAGAAATGGATGGTGGTGATGGTTGCTCAGCAATACGAATATACTCAGTTCATTGAACCATACGCTTAAAACGGTAAATTTCGTTTGATCTATATTTTACCATAATTAAAAAAAGATATTCAACGATAGTACGTACTGATCACTGATTCTGCTCTAGGCATTGTAAGAAGTATTTGCTGTATTCATTGTCCTAGTTAACTCCATAGCTGTGTAGAACCTAGGAAGCTAAGGGTGGAAAGTAGGTGAAACCTATTGTTTTTGTCTGCTTAATGTCCCATCTGCTGTGGTTTTAGCTCTTTTCACTGCTTCCCATTGCCTCGATTCTAGTCAGGCAATTATGGCCAGACTACAAAGTTAGTGCCATACCCTTAGTTCACAAGCGCTGGCAAGTGATCCAGACCTGGCCAAAGTCCCCACCCCCTTACTTACAGCAACGGCTTTAAGAGGTGGTCATGTCATCCAATTCAGGCCAAGCCCCGGTATAAATAAACCCTTGGGGTTTGTATCTGCTAACACAGAAAGAGAACCCGCTTTACTCTGTGGTCGTTAGGCTGGAAAGAATAAGCTGGAGTTGCTCAAGCTACACCTCTCCATCTGACCTTACCACATGGAAAAAAGTACATAAAGGAGGAAACAGGGAGATTAATAAAGCTGTGAAGGAAAAGGAAAAGATGAAGAGAAAGAACACAAGGCAGAGAGGGATGAGAGAGAAAAGACCTGATCACATTTAGTTCTTGGATCCATCCTAATCCTCTAGGAATGTGAGCCCATAAATCCCCTCTTTTCTTAGGAGTCTGCACAGGGAATTTGTTACTACAACCAAATGCCCTCTGGATCGCGTCAATGGAGACGGAGATGTCAGGAGCCCTAGAATGAAGGTGAAAGCTGAAGTTCTGAAATGAATAAAATAGTCAGCCCAGAGAAAGAAATCACAGAGCGACAGGTTCAAGGGCAGAGCTGACATAACATGCCCCCGAAGAAGGGCTGCCTGATCTTCTCTGGCGTAAAGTGCAAGTCGCGAACTTGGTGGAACGGTCATCCTGGAATGGTGTCCTCTCTGTTTCCTAAAGGAAGGAAAATATAAGTCTCCGCTGAAAAGTGAGGTCATGAGAGACATTACTCGTGTGATCATTGTGACTATCAGTGCCAAAAATCCATGCGAAAACTACAGAACCTGGGCTGTAGCAGTGCTTCAGAGACAGCTATTACTACTATGACTTTTAAACCGTAATGACAACAGGAAGTGAGAACTGGAAAACTCAAACCGCCATGAGAGAGAAAAGGAATTGGAAAGCTCTATGGAGTAACTAAAATTTCATTTTTTCAAGATCTTTCCCTTTAAAATACTGTTTCTCTATTTGTGGTTTTAAAAAAGGAATCTGAGTACAAGTTTAAAAAAAAATAAAATTACAAAAGGGTATAGAGTTGAAAGTGTCTCTTCTACTCTAAACTCCCATTACTGGTGTGAGTGTGTGTGTGCGCACGCGTGCGTGTGTCCTCAGAACATTTCATGCATATACAAGCATACATTTCCTCTCCCCTTTTTTACAAACGGGGGCATAAACTACAGCAGTTAAAAAAAACCTTTTATTTAAAAATATCTCTCAGAAATTGTTCCCTACCAGTATAAAAAAAAATCTATTTCAGAAGAACGTTTTAGGTTAACCTGTAGAAATATTCCTCAGACTCCAAATTCCAGGACACCTTTCAGCATGGGGCCGCTCGTGAGGTCTCCCCAGTCTGTCGCTCGAGTTCTATAGCTTTTTGTAAGGAAGGTGGAATGGACCCCAGATCAGTCTGTCATCTTGCTATTGTGCAACCAGGAGATAACAGGAAACAGCTTCTTCCTCTTAAAACAAAGGGCCACCCAAGAGGGAGCGCTGATGGAGGAGCCAAATGATGGAAGCTTCTGTTTGGAGCTCCTCAGAGGACTCTGGAAGGTAGAGGGGGAACTTGGCCTCCTACGAGCATCATTTCACAAAAGAGGGCTGTTGGTGAAGAGAAGTCTGACCTTGGTTTGAGATCACAGAGGCTCTGGTGGCTGGACCAACAGGGGACAAGCAGGCTGATAATGCGACCCACATGAGGCCAGGGCTACGGGAAACTCCGTGTCCCTCCCGAGGACTCAGATGTGGCTCACGGTCACGGAGCGGAGGTCCTCCAGATCCTTGAAGGTTGAGTCCAACTATCACCATCCTCCCAGAAGTGCCTCCTGCTACTTCTTGTAGGGCTCCTGGTGCTTTTTCTTCCCAACGAAGCCACACAGCCCACTGATCATTTTTATCACCTTCACTCCTCTGGATCCTGTGGATCACTCCAAGCTCCTGTCCTGTATCCCTCCTCTTTCTGCTATAACAATAAAAGTGATTAGAGCAGTCGCTCAATCTCTCATGACCTCTGCTCCATCAGTCAAAGTTTTATTCAGTTTTGCTCTCTGCAGTGTGTTTTATGAGAGCAATAAATTTCTTTACTCACTATACATAAAGTTATATGTATATTTGACTATGCTGGTTCAGCTTGTGAAATCTGCCCTCCTTTTTCCCACTCCCACCCTCTCTTGGGGATGCACCCCCACTTGAGAATTACTGTATTGGGCGTGGATTTAAGGATTCATTGCACCTTTTCTCTTTCATCCAGTCCAAAATACGCTGTTTTTCACTCCCACAAAACCATGTATGAGGTGTTCAAATTTTACCTAGTCTTGATCAGAACAATCTTAAATTCACAGAATGGTAGTATGGCTTATAAATTATGTCCATGTATCTGATTGTTGAATCTACTTTAACATGTGAAAATTGTCAGTTTGTTCATCTCTTAAGCTTTTAATTTTTACTTTATTAAAAGTAAATGGGACAAAGCTAGCATGGGAGCCTTTGACGACCGCCCTCTGAGAGTTCTGCCCCGCCCCTCTGTAGTCTCTTCTTGAATATGGTCTATGCTTGTTGACCTACTTCTACCGAAGAGAATACAGCAGAAGCTACAGATGTCACTCCCAAGATCTAGTTCTAAAAAGACTGTGGCTTTTGCCTTGTGTATCCTCTCACTCTTGCATGTACTACCTCTCAGGGGAGGCAGTGGCCATGTTGCGAGGCAACTCCATGAATCTGCTTGGGCTGCCACAACAATATACCAGACTGGGTGGCTTACACAACAGAAATTTCTTTTCTCACATTTCTGGAGACCAGCTATCCAAGATGGCGATACCGGCAGGCTTGCTTCCTTCTGAGGCTCCCTCCGTGGCCTGTAGGTGGCCGCCACCTCCTGTGTGTTCACAATCTCTCCTCAGCATACTCACATCTCTGTTGCGTCTTCTGTGTCCAAATTTCCTCTTTTATAACAGACTGGATGAGGGCAGTCTCCTTTTAACCCAGTCACGGCTTTGAAGGCTCTCGCGCTAACCGCAGTCACATTCTGAGGCTCTAGGGGTTAGGACTTCAACATATGAAGTGGGCGGTGTACACCTCAGTCTGTAACACTCTAAAGGGAGCTTTTGGATATTTTTTTAGTGCGAAAACCAATTATAATTGTGTTTAAAAGACCGATTTAGTAGCAGTGTGGAAGAAAAAGGTGGGATGAGATTATGGGTAAAGAGATTTCCATGAAAAACAAAACAAAACAAAACACACTGTAGTAAATGAAACAAAAGTACTAGCCCTATGGTGGAAAGGTATATGGAGGCTAAGTATAGTAACTGGTGACCAGGGGGCTGTGAGGACGAGGGGGCTGGTTACAAAGAGTCTTGGGTTTCTGGCTCACTTGTGGTGAAGGTGAGGAGTGGTGTATCTGAGAGGATGAGCGACTGAACATACTGTGAGACAGTCAGGACCTATGTCTAGAAGTGGCTGGGACATACAGACCCAGAGAGAAGTCTGGCTGGAGAAGGGGCGCTCCACACATGTTCTGTGTGTCACCCCCAGAACAAGCCACATGTGACTGCCCTCGCTGGTTTGGAATCACTGAATGGTGACGTCAGTAAAACTATGGGAGAAGACCGAAGTCAGGGTTCCAGAGAAACAAATCTCCCAAGTAAACAAGAGTTTTATAAAAAGAGACTAAGAAGGAGCTGCCAGAGTTGGGGAAAAGGGGAAAAGACAACACTAGGAAAATATTTAATATTATTAAAGACCAACACTTTTAGTATGAGGATAAGAGTGCTCTAAACTGAGTAATTAAGTAAACCATCTTTAATTATTCCTCACAAGGCTTATTACTAACCATACTTTTTAACGATGTGTTAGGATTGTCTGCTGAGTTGATCTTAGTCAGGTTTTAATTTAGCCTTAATACTTATACCAGGTGCTCAAGTACTCAGGTACAGATGGTACTGTCAAGGTACTTAAAAGTACTGTCTTTGCCCTGTCCTGTTTTCACATTCCCCCTCATCTAGTTCCCACTTGACCTCAGATCCAGTTGAAATTCTTTGAATTTTTTGTTTCGAGTTTTACTTCCACTGCTGCCTGGAATTCTTGTTCTCTGTAGATAGCTAATTAAACTACTTACAAACATTTCTCAAAATATGAATTTGTAATCATTCTTTTGCCTTACTCGAAGATCTAAAGTTTGATTTTTCCTTGTCTATCTTTATTCTCCGAATTGAGGCTAGGGATCTTATGATTAGTTATTCATTACATGCACTTAACAGTGTGCTGAGCACAAGTAATATTACAGGAACTTCCTACCACAGGCCTAGAAGGCCCAAATGAGAATGCTAAACAGTTGAAAGGTGGATACAGAAAAGAGAAATTCCAGAAAAGTTTTAAAACTCTAGTTACAAATCTGTTAGTCTGAATAACTGCTTTAACCCTAAAATTCAGTTTTCAAAACCAGAAGTCACCTTCCCACATATGAAATCGTTTTTCTTTTTTTTTACTAATGAGATTTGAAAGTTGAAGTGTTGCTTTAAATTGAGGTTATAAACATGGCATGTGACAGTTTATAAATCTGCACCATGCTGGAGTTGAATTTTCATTTCTCAAAGTGTCAAGATGTTAATCAGCAGAAAAGAAGAGATCAGGTCAGGCAGACAGGAGAGATGCTGGGTTAACAACAAGTTAATTCAATGCAAGATTCCTCAGAGCGTTTAATACAATAGCATGTATTACAATTATTTAAAAAATGGCATAGACTTATCTGACTGTGAAGACTTGTATTTTGCAGGAAACTGCAAATCTGTAGATTTACAGATAAGGGCCCTGAGCCCAGGTAGTCAGGTGGTTGCCCCATATCGCACAACAGTTAGCAATACAAAGAGCAACTTTCTGACTTTTAAAATTGGGTCCTCTCTTCATTGGCCAACGCTGACTGCACGCTGCTTTCATCCTAAACCCTTCCTAAAGGGTACGGTGAGAACTGACACCACCGACCCACTGAGACTGACTTCCAAGACTTAGAGAGTTCCTCCTCTGGAGCAATGACAAGATGATCTCTCTGGGAGTCTGTCAGCTGCTCTGTGGCCATGAAATACACTGTGGGGGCGGGAGGCTGCACAGGAGGATGAGCTCCCCGGGATGTTTTAGGATGCTTAAAAGAAAAATGGATTTGTGCAGAGGATAATTCCTGGAACAGATGTGAAACCAAATACTTCATATCACAATCCTGCCCCCACCCTTTCTGAAAGGGAAATGAAATAGCAGGATTAACCTGCTCTTCGTCAGATCATGCTTTGTTTCTTTCAAAAACCCCATGACCGGGGCAGATTCCATTTCCTGCTACTCCCCTTCCGAGAGACAGGAGGGGAGAGGAGGCTCCCCCTGCTCTGCAAGCTCTGGGAGGGGGAGGTGGCTAGAGGGTGTGCCTGACAGCAACGCGGCCGATGCCCGGCACGCGCCCACCGCCAGTGCCCAGCTGGGTCCGTGTCCAGGGGCCTTTGGACGTGTCTGTGCATGTCATGGCCGGCTTAGGACACTGGCCCTGCATCAGTCTGCGAGAGGGAGAAATCAGATCCAGCTGAATTCTAGGCACTGGAGAGAGCACGTAGAGACTGAGAAGTGATTCGCTTTTTAATTTCTTGCTGTAAGTTCAAAGTTTGTGAAAGAGATGGATGAATTTTTAAATAAAATTACCTCTTGACCAAGTAATAAGGAGCAAAGCATAAATACAGCGTGTCACGTATATAATCATCACTAAGCCAGTTGCACCGCACTTTGAAAGTGATTAATATTGCAAGTGTCAGAACATAAATTCTTCTGTAAGAGCCAAAAACGAACGGAGGTTTCTCCATGTGCTCACTCAGCAATGAAATGCTGTTCTCCCTGACAACCTGGCAGCAAGAGCAGACTCTCAGGGGGAGCCAGTAGCACTTGTCTTCTTTTCAGGCCAGGCTGGCCTGGAGGGTGTTATTAGCCTGGAGAAGAGCCCCGGGACCCTCAGTCATGAACATCAAGAGCACCCTGGTAAGCCAGTGACTGGGTCACTTGAGGTGTCTCTAAGAATCACCTTTCAAAGTCCAAACACCTGTTCAGTCATATCACAAGTGGCCAACGGGACAGAGTGCAGGGAGCAGGGTCGGGGGCAGCAGAATTAAAGGGATTAACAATGGGAGAGAAGCAATTGGTGGCACAGCGAGCTCCATTCTCAGCTGCTCGGTCTTGGATTTGGAGCATGAGGTGAAGCTTAAGACTCTGAAACTATAGTCAAGGTCCTTCTTGGTCTGTGCTGACTAGAGCAACAGAAATACCCCAGAGCCTGACACCTTTCCAAACAGGGACAAAAGCAAGTGAGGCCAGACCCCGAGACAGCTGCTGTCTCCCAGGCACACCACCTTATTGGAAGGATAAAAAACTAAAGGCAAAGCTGGGCCCAGCCATCATTCCACTCAAGGCCTTAGAACGTCCTTGGCACAAAAGAGGCAGTCAAATATTCCACAGATATTTGTGGAATTAGTGAAGAGGAGGCACTAAATAAGTATTCATTAAACAAATTGGCTATCTAAGATTGAAGCAAGTTGGGAACTTTTTACTGATCAACTATTAACTTTTTAGTATTTATTGATGTATATTTCAGATACTAATAAAATCTGCCCATTTAAAGTTATGTAGTTGAATGGTCTTTAGTGGAGTCATAGCATAGCCATCACCACAATCCTATTTTACAACAGAAAGAATAGAAAGAAACCCTATGCCTGTTAGTAGTCACTTCCCACTTCCCTGCCCCATTTCTGCCTCAGATTTACTCAGCATTATGTTTTCAAGGCCCATCTCTGTTGTACCATGCATTGGCATGGGATACTCTTTTTTTATGGCTGAATAATATTCCATCACATTATCTAAGAGATATGTAGACTGTTTCCACATTTTTTTAAAACTATTGAGTGATGCTGCTAAGTACAACATCAAATTACTTGTAAAATTTTATTGATTTATCACTGGTTCATAATTCTAGATACATTTCAGGAGTAGCCTTTCACACCCTGCTATCAAAATTGCTAATTACACTATCAAATGGATTCCTTCTCCCCTTTTCATCTCTTTCCTCTTTCCCTCTAGTAACCACCATATTTTCAGTCTTTGAAATATTTTTGTTGTGTTTCATTCGTTTATTTACTTTGATTATGTATGTTCCATGAGAGATACCATCCACTAATTGTTTTCGCTTTCTGACTTATAGCACAGTCACTTTCTACATAGCACAATCACCTCAAGTTTCTCCCCTATTGTGACAAAAGGCAAGATACCATCTTTTTAAATAGAAAGCTATCCCTCTTATATACATATCACAACTGCTTTATCAATAACCCACTGATGGGCATTTATGAGGTCTCCATGTCTGAGCTATTGTTAATAGCGTTGCTATAAACATACAGGTGTAAATATCTTTCTGAATTGGTGTTTTCATATTCTTTGATTAAATTCCTAGGAGTGGCACTGCTGGATGATATGATAGTTTTAGATTTATCTAAGGGATTTCTATACCATTTTCCATTGAGGTTGCATCAATTTACATTACCAACAGAAAATGAGGGTTCCTTTGATTCCACACTCTCGCAAACACATGCTTTTTTTTTTTTTTTTTTTTTTGTTTTTTAGAGACAAACCATTGTCATGGGTGTAAGTGAGATTTTATGGTTTTGACTTACATTTTCCTACCAATGTGTGAAGGTGAGCATCTATAAGTCTTCTTTGCAGAAGTGCCTATTCAAGTCTTTTGCCCATTTTTAACTGGGCTGCCTTTTTTAACTGGGCTGCCTTGTTGAGCAGTATGTGTTCTTATGCATTCTGGATATTACATGACCACACTGTAATAGGACTCATTTTATGGTGAGGTATGTTACTTCTATTTCCAATTTACTGAGAGTTTTTATCAAAAGTGGGTGTTGAATCTTGTCAAATGTCTTTTCAGCATCTATTGACCAGACTATGATGTGGGAATATCTTCTAGTCGGTAGGCTGCCTTTTCATTTTTGTGTTATTAGGTCTTCTCTGAAAGTCTGGTAGAACTTACTAGCGAAGTCCTTGTTTCAAGGTTTTTGTTCTTAGGTATCTGTACCTGTGAATGGTCTATTCAAACTATTTCTTCCTTATTCAATCTTGGAAGGATGTATGATTCTGAAAATTTATCCCATTTCTTCCAGGTTTGTCCAATTTGTTTGTTTGCATATAGATGTTCACAGCAGTCTCTGTGGTCTGTGTAATAGCTTTTATATGGACATATGTTTTCATTTCCCCTGGATATATACTTAGTAGAACTGCTGGGTCATAAGGCAACTCTATGTTTAAGTATTCCAGAAACTGTCAAACTTTTCCAAAACAGCTGCACCAATTTACATTTCCACTGTAAAGCACAAGAGTTCCAACTTCACTATAACCTTACCAACACTTGTTATTCCCGGTCTTTGAATTAGAGCCACCCAATGAGTACAAAGAGGTATCACATGGTTTTGATTTGCATTTCTCTAAAGACGTTTCAGGTGCTATCGGCCATTTGTTACCTCCTTTGGAGAAATGTCTATTTGTATCTTTTGCTCATTTTAAAAATTGTGTTGTCTTTTGATTGTTAAGTTGTAAGAGATTTGTACATATTCTAGATACAAGTCCTTTGCCAGAGCTATGACTTACAATTTTTTTCCCATTTGGTGGGCTGACTTTTTGCTTTCTGATGGCATCTTTTGAAGCACACACGCATATGATTTTTTTTTTACTTTTGATTAAGTCTAGCCTATTTAATTTTTGTTACTTTTTGATTTCACATCTAAGAATTAATTCCTAACACAAGAGCATGAAGATTTACTGTCTTCTAGGAATTTTATAGTTTTAGCCCTTATACTTAAGTATTTTATCAATTTTGAATTAATTTTTGTGTGTAGTGTAAGGTAGGGCTGCGACTTTATTATTTTGTACATGAGTAACCAATTATTCCAGTACCACTTGTCTCTTCGACCACAAATTGAAAAAGCTATTCCTTCTTCACTGACTAGTCTTAGCACCTTTACTGAAAAGCAGTTGGCCACAGATGTATAGATTTATTTAGTACAAGTCTCAGTTCTATACCTTGATCTGCCCTGTGCCACACTGTCTTATATCCTGTAGTTTTGTATTCACTGTTAGTTTCAAGTCCTATTTAAGATTCTCTCACTTATTACTGCCAGGCTTCAAGCTCTATTCCTTTTCGGAGAATCTCAGCAAACACCTGAGCATAACGAAGCTTTTCTTTAAATGAAATGGGGGTCATTAATAACTTCTCTCAGTTTTTGAAGTCATTGTACTGTGGGCAAAATCTCAGGAAGACAACATATATGAATAGAATATAGTATTGTAATAAAATTAATTTGTATAATCTGAGTACACAAAATTATTCTGCTGCAAGATAACCTGAAGCAAATAGCAAGTAGTTCATGTAAGTGACTGTGGTATATTATCAATTTATATTACACTTAAAGCAAATATATCATCTTAAATTTACATTTACAGGGCTCTGTTTTTGCTAATGCTCATTTTTTCCATCTTCCTTACCTACAGTGACCTTCCTTCCTGGAAGGTGGTAACTCTCAGGTGTTCTGGAAACCTCCAGATGACAGGCACTCACATGCTCATGTACTTTGAACTAGGTCTGAGGCAGACAAGGGTCACAGAGGGGCATTTCTATGTGCCGCAGTCAAGAAGCTGGCACCGAGCGGCTGCAGGAGGGCAAGGCAGCCCATACAGGGGGAAGGAGACTCAGGAAAGAAACTGGTATTTCTCAACATTCCTTCTCCCCTTCTTCCTGAGGATGAGAGCAGTTTGCAGGGTGTAGGGTTAGAGAAAAGTGGCCAGGCTTTGCCGCCCTCCCACCATTAGTGTCGAAGGTGGACACCTGTGGTCCTGCACGCAGGCCTGATGGCGGGCACCTCGAGTAGGGTTGGGGCATGCACAAGTGGGCGCACCTGGGCCGAGACATGGGCTTATGTATAAGGGTGGTGTCACAAGGATGTCAGCAGCAGAGAACAGAATAAGCAGAGAAAGCAGCAGCAGAGTGGTGTAGAGAAGCTAGAGAGACCAGAGAGTAAAGATGCGCTGGGGGCTGGGAGACCTGCCAGCCTCCTAGCCACCCCCGGCCCGCTGCCTGCCTCTACCTGGTCGCCTGATAATAAAAGCATAAAAAGCCACCGAGGGCTGCAGGACTCTTCCTTTACCCCGTCTGCCCAGAATCATCAAGAACTTGCTCTGTGCCCCTGTTGGCACTATAGAGGCCCTGGTTGGAGGACCTGGTTATCAGTCACTTAACTCCACTAGAAGTGGAAGTTGGGAGAAAAAAAGCTTGGGGGTTCTGCAGTAAAGCTGGTTGGGTGTGAATTCCAGCACTACTGGCCATGTGGTTTAGACAAGTAACTTCTCTCAGAGTTAGTTTCCTCATCTGCAAAACAACACAGCAAACCACCTACTTTCGTAGGACTGAAGCTCAAATGGAACATATCAACGCTCAGCACAGTCCCTGTCATGTAACAAGCACTCAGTAAATGATGCTTATCCCTGTTGGTGGTGGCGGGGCTGGTGGTAGGGTTGGTGGCAATGCAGCGGTCAGCAGAGAGGGCTTTGACGACAAACCTGGGTTCAAAGTGGCTTCATCACCTGCTAGTAATGTGAATTTGGATTGTCTTCTAGTCTCTGCAACTGGATTTTGTCCTTTCTTTGTGAGGAAGACAACCTGCTAACTCACTCGTAAGTGAGCACAGTGACTGGCTCTACACCAGATGCTTGCCCCTGGCATATGCAAGGGGGCTGATACAGACACTGCCTCTGTCCTGGGTTTGGTGAGAGAGACAGAAAGTAATGACAAGTCACAAGGAACTAGAATAAATGCTACAAACTGTAGTAAGTGCTGCACAGTTCTCTGTAAAAGGGGACACACCTTTATCACAGAGGCCCAGCTAAAGAAATGTATCTGAGGAAGGGAGAGTGTTCCAGATGGAACAGCATCTGCAAAGACTCCATGACAGTTCAGAGAACACCAATATGGTCAGTGTGGAGAAAGCCTGGCAGGAAAGTGGTGCTAGGTAAGGATGGAGGGTAACGAGGGCATGTAAGCTCTTCCATCTAGTTTTCAGAGAGTTTGAAAAGATTGTTGTACTCAACTACAAGTTTCCTGCTTTCTTCCTTAAAATACAAACAACAATATTACTTTTTCTGGAGTAATGCAAAGTCCCTCCCCTCTTGCTTCAGGAAAGGAGGCTATCTCCTGCACCTTATTGCTGCCCTCCACGCTCTTTGGGAGCTGCCATGTTCCCCAAGTGGATGTCCTCTGCCCAGGCAGCTCACATCCAAGGACGGATCTATACGCAGAGCAAGTGTAAGCTGATCCCAGCCTCCTCACCACAACTCACACTCTGAAAGACATCCCAGAGTCACAGCTCCCCAGGGGGCTGAGTGAGGTCTCCTTTGACCTCCACCTCTGCCTCCATCCAGCCCTGAGTCCTTCTAGTCCCTTCCTTCTACAGACCTAGATCTGGAGCATGCACCTTCTTAAACTTACTGCACACTATCCAACTTCTGGTACCATTTGACAGCAGTAGGACCTGAAGGGCCATAACGGGAGCGAACGAGACCACGTGCTTTACACAGTGACGTTACATCAGGGCTGCCCTCTCGTGAGTATCAATCACGTGCCCAGCATTGTCGTGGGTGCGTTAGCTGAGTCTTGTAAAAATGTGGTGAAAACATATAATGCGGGCCTCCCTGGTGGCGCAGCGGGTTGGGCAACGCACTATGAAGCAAACCGCAGCCACTGCAGCATGAGTTTGATCCCTGCTGCCAGCCAGGGAGGGGACCTACATGGCGCAGCAGACCTCTCCTGCCTCACCCGCTGCTGCCCTCGGCAGTGTGTTTCGGTCAGTCTGCCTGTTCTGCTCCCCGCTCTGTCTGGTGAATCCTCTCACCTCCCTGGACTCTGGCCTGTATGCCAGCTCTTGTATGCATAAATAAATAAATCTTAAAAAAAAGCATAGGATTTTAGCCATGTGCATGTGTGTACGTGGCTCGGTGGCATGAAGCACAGCCATACTTGTGTGCAACCATCTCCACCACCCACCTCCAAAGGCCTTTCTCAGCTTGCAAAACGAAACCTCTGTACCCACTCAGGATAACTTCCTGCTCCCCCTCCCCTGAGTCTCGATCCCACTTTCTCCATGAATTTGACTACTCCGTATACTAAGATGAGCGAGCCACGCAGCACCGTCCTTTTGTGTGAGGCTCGTTTCACGTAGACTCTAACAGTCCTTTAGAGTCGTCCGCGACCACACGTGGGGCACAGTTTCTTTCTTTTTAAAAGCTGGGTAGCATTTCACCACATAGATACGTACATAAATCATATGTAAATATATATTTACCTGATGCTTGACACTTCGGTTGCTTTTGCCTCTTGACTATTGTGAATAATACTGTTAAGAAAAGGGGTATACCCGCTTTCAGTTATTTAGGGTACACACCCTGAAGTGGAGCTGAAGGATCATTTATTTGGTAATCGTATTTCTAATATTTTGAGGAGTAGCCATACTATTTTCATAGGGCTGCACGCTTTACCCGCACAAGGCATCCCTTGCACTGGTGGTTTTGATTTGCATTTCCCGATGATTAGTGAGGCTGAACTTCTTTCCATGGGCTTACTGGCCATTGGGCTGTCTCTTTGGAGAAATGTCTATTCAAGCCCCATGCCCACCCTTGAATCACATTATCTGTGTTCTGTTGTTAAGGCAATCTCTAATCTTTCCGCCGCCTCTGCGAGATGGGTGTTTTCATCCTTATTGCACAGATGACGAAACTCAGACTCAGAGAGGTTAACAATTAGCTCAAGGTCGTCAGCAGGTGAGTCTGCTTCAGAGCGACTGCTCTCTCTACCCTGCATTCTGGTGCTGTTTCTGACAGCGACAGTGCTGACCCTACACGACACTGAACTTGAACCAAAAGTAAGCACAGAAGAAACAGTGGTTAGGAGGACTTCAGCTTTGTTTCTGAGAACACTGTACAAAATATAAATAAAGAGTGTGGCACAAGACTCCAGTGAGGATACTTGACACTAGGGAGACCTCTAGTCTTAGGGCACAGTGTTCAGTTTCAGATTTATACGTTTAGAAGACACCTAAAGAACTCATGGAGAATTCAGAAGAGACTAAAAAAGACAGTGTGGCATTCAGAAGCAAAATCTTACTTGTCTGCTACCGTTGAAGAACTCTAATTAGGTGGTATAGGGGAAAAAAAAATCCCTGAGGGACAACGCTTTTTAAGTAAACTAAATCTCACTTGAACTTTTGTTCCCTCGAATGAAATCCGTGGGTATGGCTTAAAATAGAACACCTTTGGGTCTCCCTGGTGGCTCAAGGGGTTAAGTTACCACACCATGAAGCATCCGCAGTCACTGCAGCACGAGTTTGATCCCCGGCCAGGGAGCCGACCCACATGGCACAGCAGACCTCTCCTGTCTTGCCCACTGCTCCCCTCGGCAGTGTATTTCTGCTCCCCACTCTATCTCTGGTGAATCCTTTCACCTCCTATCCTTGCACCTCTGGCCTGTACCCCATTTCTTGTATGCATAAACAAATAAATCTTGAAAAAAAAAAAAAACCAGAACACTCTTATGATGAATTCTGTTGTAACAAATGGATTTATACTAAGTTCATGGATGTCTTTAAGAGGCTGTAATCTGAAAGCAGTCAGTGCTTTATTTTATAGGAAGTAGTTTAATATTCCAGAAAACTTTTGAAAAATTTCAAATATCTAGTAAGAAATACCAGAAAACTGTAAGGAAGGCTAACTCTGATTTTGAAGGCTGTTTAATAATAAAATGCATTATTTGTGAAATCATCTCTAGATTTCATCTTCTGAGGTTAAACATTTCACTTCAAGACAGGAAAACAGATGTCTGTTTCCCAGAAAAATTTTATGTGTCTTATGTAAGTTTCCCTTAGGGCTCACATATGACAAGGTAATGAAGCATTCTGGCTACTGCCAGAAACACAGAGGAAATAATCCTGCCCTCAAGGAGTTTATGGTCTTACTGAACAGACAATTCAGCTCAGAAGTAGTGAAAAAAAGAGTAAGGATTATAAGAGACAAGCCGGCCTGGACCCTTAGAGGGTAAAAAGGATTTGCATATGTGGACAGGTATTCCAGATGTTGGCAAAAGAATAAACAAGGGGTGGAAATATGAAAACCCACTCATTCATCTATTCAGTTGGAATGTCTTAAGTCCCGACCATGGGCCGGGCACTGTGTTTGCCCTGGGGTTTCGCAGTCAAATCACACCTGATCTTCATCTTCTGAGGAATGACAACCCAGTGGGGGGGGGGGTGTCCCTGTAAGGACACTGAGGGCCTGAAATGCCACAGCAGAGCTAATCACAGAATTCAACTGGGGCAGAGACAAAAGCAGCACAAGCAGACTGGGGGTGGGAATGGAGCAGGCTTGGAGAAGAAAAAGGAAGACAAGGAAGAATTTGCTGACTTGGGGAGGGGGGAGGGCAGGGGAAGCAGAGCCAGAGGAAGCTGCATGTATGAATAACGGAGCAGAGACACGCTCACTGAACAATGGGCTGAGATGTAGTGTAGCTGCACAGTTTTCACAAGGTGTCACCTCTGCCCTCCCCTTCCCCAAGCACAAGGACGTATCTTCCACCAGTTCAAGACTCGCCTAAGGAGCCAACTAGTTCATTGATATCAAGCTGATTGCTTGAGAGAAGTCAGAATTAGGATTGTCAGCCCCCGGCAATCCAGTCAGTCTTCTAAATGATCAATGTCTTACTCCTGTATTACGCTGGACTACAAAGTGACCTAGACTGAACTGGCTTCATCTCCCACAAAACTACCGTCACTGGCTCACTCTGTAACGTTTTGTCTGCATGTAGGGCAGGCCAAGAAGTGGGCTGGGAAACAGCCCGCTGTGTCAGCTTCGTAAGGCACCAGCGCTTTCCTGTGTTCTCAACATAAAGCATGGAAAACACTTGTTTTAGAGTAAAAACCAGGTAAGGCTTCGTTGTCCTCAGTCTACTTCTTCCTCGTTGATCATGAGGAGTTATACTCTGACGTTATCAATCTTCTCCTTTTCTCCGGGCTGCTAGGAGACTCAGAACCACATTTAACCTCAATTACAGTCATCTCATTTGGCCTACATTTGGCAAATTTTTATGTATCTCATTTGGGGGCTCTGATCTTCCCTTTCTACCTTATTTTTTTTTTTTTATTGCATGAGACTTTCCATCTGAGGACTTTATGTTAGAGACGGAAAATCCACGCGGTAGCTCCCGGTTGCACTCGCGTCTGAACACAGCTGCCGGAAACACACACTGGTGGGTCTGCATGTGGGGGGCTGCAGGCCCATGGTGGAGGCAGCGGTGCCGGCCTGCTCTTTGCCCCCAGCAGCACTTTGCTGGATGAACTGAGGCAAAGCTTTCTGATTCTGTCTTTGAAAGCTGAACACCTAAGGTAGAAAGAGAAACTATCGCACAGAGAGAGCGGTCCAGCCAAGGCACCTCGGAGCTGTTAACTGCAGAACAGGCAAGCCGGGGCTGTTCACCCACCAGAGCTAACTGACCGAGCAAAGCTGCAGGTCTTCATGGGGTCTGGTTCCTGCGACAGCTTCTTCCCTGGACCTAAGTCTGGTAACTTCCCTTGACAGAGGTAAACCGACGGTATTTCTCTTCTTGATAACCAAAACAAACAACTTAAATTCTCTGCATAAAAACTGCAGGGTAAGAACATAACACGTGCACAAAGGCAATTTATATTGGAGAAAAGCAGAAAGGATAAGTATGTATGAAAGAGAAAGCCTGCGAGGAATCATATTTGTAAAAAACAAAACGAAACAAAAACGGTGTTGCAGTTCTAAAAATTTCATATTCAGTACCTGATAGTAACTACGAACAAGACTTCACCTAATGAATTTTCCAGCTCGGCCACAGTAACTTCAAAACAAAGAACATTTATCAAATTCCAATATATCTGGGTTTGTCACATGTCGTCATTTGCTTGGAAAACAAGTTAGAAGTGAATGGAAGAGAGAAAAACCCTCAAAACTGCTTTTCAGTCCAATGAGTGTAAGAGGCTCCTTCTCCCTGGTAACAACAAACAAATAGCATGGGGCCCAGCCACCGCCGACCAGCTGGCTTCCTTCTCCCCTCATCACCTTCCGAGCAGTTTGGCTGAGCTGTACTCCCACCTACACAGGAGACACACACTACGCTTTGCTCTGTGTGGTAGCTCAGGGCCCAGTCACACATTCAAAGGGATACCTCCTGCCATAGATAACCAGCCAGTCTAGTCTTGGGTTTCAAGAGAAGAGGGTTCCTTGATACCCACACTTTTGATAGCTGAGAACAAAGAAGTAGAAGAGACTACTATTTTACTTTTACTTGTGAAACTCTTCATTCCAAGGACTTAAGAGAATCTGAGTCTTTTTCTTTAGAATTGTAATTTGAAAGAACAAAGGATAAACATCAATGCCAATTAGGCCAAGAAGGCAAAACGTTTCAATTCCTCCTCCTCCACACCTACACTCTTCAGAGCCCAGTTCAAATTCTATAGATCAGGCAGCAGAGCTGTAAATATTTCCATGTGCAAAGCTTCCTCCCGCCCTCCCCCTCCCCCAAAGACAGACATGGCTTAGCATGCCATTTTCTTTCTTTAGAACCTTTAGGAGCAATTATGTCCCGAGGATATAAGGATGGTAAAGCGAAGGTATGTGCCTATAACAAGCATCTCATTGAAACTAGCTGCAAGATGTGTGGGTTCATGCGATGAATAACCACAGAGGATAGCTTGATAACTTGTAGAGATAAGTATAAGGACTCACAGAGTGAGGCAGTGCTGTGCTGGTTACTTGCCCAGTTCAGGATTACAAGAATAAACAGGATCTTTTTCCACCCAAAGTGAGTGGCTATTACACAGACCAGCACATATCTGTTCCAAGATGCAACGGTGGGTACCCCCCTAACAATCCAGGGCTCCGGGCAGGTTCTCCGGGAGGCGTGTGTGCTTCTGTCACATAAATGACACAGAGGTGTCATCTGAGAAAGGGGTCGCTGCACCCCCCTTATCACTTTGTAACGAAGTAGTAATAGCTAACAATGGAAGAATCATCACTCCTCTCCTGGGCCTCTGCCAGCTCAGCAAGAGACACTATCTATTTTCAGATGTTATCATTCTTAGCAATTCATTTCTTAATCCAGTTCAGCAACAGAGGTCCCTGCTTTCCTTTAATGCACACGAATCTCCTTTGGGTGGGGTCTTCAAAAGGACTCCCCTCCAGGCAGCCCCCTCCAGGTTGTTCCCTCCCCAACTCTCATCCGTTCTGTTCGGCTATGCTTGAGTTTTGTTTCTGAATGTACAAACAGTTACTGAACGAAATGAAAGAGGCCTCAGGACAGGAAAGCCTGACATTTCAATGGCTGGCGGCCAGGTGATTTTGCCGTGTAGGTGGATCCACATCCTTCTTGTGTGGCTACAGGCAGACCGGGGCCAGCAAAACGCGTGCTGTTAAACATCACCGTGTGATGCAGCCTATAATGGAGTAAGCGCTATGACCAGCTGCTTCGAACTGGGTGATAGGAACCTGGTTCCTTATGCTGAAAATTAGACTCGCTCCTCCCGTGGATGTTTGTTCTAAGAATGTGCAGGCTGAGCTGTTCACATACAGCAGAGTTGGCGAGACCATAGGGGAGATGAGACCGAGGAGTGGCCAGAGGTTTTACTCACAGTTCACAGAGAGGGGGATCGCTCATGCCCAGGAGGGCCATGGAGGAAATCACCAGTGTGGTCAGGAGATGAGAGCTTGGGGAAGGAAGTCTAAGTGAGAATCTTCTCTGGTGATTCCAGGGTAAACAGTGTAGGGTTGACTAGTTTGGACAATTCTGGTGGACTCTGGGCTAGTGGGTGGCCTTGAGTTGTGTGGATCTTGTCCCTGGAGTGATTTAGGGCAGAGGAGATTCCGGTCTCCCATGCGAGAGTCAGATGAGGAGGCGGCGGGAATGTAAATGTGGGGCTGGGTGTCTGCGTGTGAGAAGCACGTGCACGGGCCAACGGCTGTTACCGTGAGGAGTCCGCGAGCCCTGGGAGGGCCAGTCTCTCCCTGGATCTGAAAGGCACCCAAATCACAAGGCATCAAAAAATACAGAAAATGTACCGGCCCCATGATGAAGTGGTGCCCGGCAGACTGTAAGGCTCTAAGACGGCACAGTGTGGTCTACGTATTTAAACTGGCACTGGTCTGGGCAGCAGTCTCACGACCTTCGGCCCATCGCTCTTTTCTTCTGTGATATGGACAGCCAATATTTTCTTAGTCTTATGTAACATACTATGCAAACACACTTCACATCCTCTCATCTTACTCATCTGACTGCCTCCCGACCCCACCTCGGAAGAGGTTCTAGAGCAGTTACAGGTGTTGGTGACACTCATTTGCAACGGTGGCTGAGGGGACCCCTGCCCGGCAGTGATTCCGTCTATGCTGCTTTCACAGAAGAAAGCCGTGATGGCTGTGGACTCTGAGGTCCCGCCTCCGCACTCTGCAGACCTACCTGCTGCCTCTGCCCACGGAGTGGCAGCCCACTGCGCCTCGGTGGCCGGCGGGCTGGTGGGCCTGCCTCTAGCGCCTGTCGGAGTTCGCGGCACTGGGGAAGGCGGCCTTCTGAGGCCTCTAGCCCCCTCTGCCTTCTGACTACACACATTTGGCCCATAGTCTCACCCCCTCGGCTAACTACAACGCCCAGCTTCGCCCATGTCTAGCCTATGACAGCTCAGCCTCAGCGGGGCTGTTTGTAACAGTGACTTAAATGTTGAGAGATGGGCTTGCTCCCAAGGCTTCTTGCTGATGATCCTATTTTGCCATGTAATGTTCTGGGCGGATTAAAAGGGAAACTAATGAAATAGGCTCAAGAAAAGTGATATTACTACTGTGGAAGGTCCAAGTCTCACAGTTCTGGAAACGGATGGACATTAGTACTTCTTGGCAGGACACTGGTTTGGTTTGGAGCTTGATGTCACATTCATTTTTCTGGCTGCCAGTCTCCTGAAGGAAATATTGACCTTCTTGCTTTAGTTTTCTATATTTTATTAGTTGTTCATCATGGACAGGCTGGTTAGTATCAGAATTAAAGAACCATTGGCTAAGAATTCCCCATAGAACTGGTTGTTTTCAGTTTCTCTGGTACATTTTGGTAGATGACCAAGCCATGGATTTGGTGTTCCCTTCTCTCTTCTCATTCCCTTTTGGAAAGAGTTTAGATGGGCTGGGGAAAGATATTTGAAGCTTTCTGATCCAATGTAAATGACTCCTGTGGTGGGTAAATAATTTTCCTCCCTCCTTTGCTCTCCCGGGGTATTTTGATGAATAATGCTTCTCAAATAAGTTTATAAATATTCCCCTAGAGGTAAGAAGAGTATTAAGCTCATAGCAGGTGTGCCATTAATGCTTTGCGTGTGTAGGGTAGAGCACAGAGGAGAGGAATCATCAACATCCTGCAGCTTCATAGAATTTTCTGGAAAGTTGGTAGGCCATGGTGGGAAAAAGAATCCTAGGGGCAAGCACTGGTGAAGTGCAGCTATGGCTTCTTAAGACCAAGTCAGGCTACTCCTTCAGTATAAGAGCTTTTTTGGATTGGTGGTAGAATGGGGTTTGCACTTTGTTTTGGCTGCCAATTATAGCGTATTTTTTTAAAATCTAAAATAACTCAGAAAAAAAGCATAATTGATTCATCAACTTCACCAAAATTAAAAATAAATGTATTTTCTCTTTGTCTCCCATTATCTGCAAGTCTAGTTCACAAACGATCCAATGCTAGTCTAAAAGCGTCCTTAACAATAGACATTTATTTTCTTGTGAAGGCATTACAATTTGACTTTCAAATATGGTGCTTTATCCAATATATTCTGTTACACTTTAACTGTAACAACTCAATTATGGCTTTAATTTTTTTCTTTGATCAGCCTCAGTGTCCCCCTATCTTTCAACAAGTCTCCAAGAGTTAAGGACATTTCTTACTGTTACAGCGCCACCTACTGGTAGGCCATGACAAAAGCGAGCTAATTGGATTGTGAGTCCCTGTTTTGGAGTCCTTATCATCTTTGGCTTTATAAAATCTCAATTTCCATGTAATTCTTAGAAACTATCACTTCTCTTGATAGCTACTAATAGGCCTCTTGCTGCGGCATAAAGTCAGCAAGGTATAATAGTAAAATACGCTCTTACTCCTACTGTTACCTTACATTGGCCCTGACTTCACCGACTTTGATTTGCTCTGTCCTATAGCTGTAGCAAGTGCTCCAGATTGTGTGGGCAAGGGTTTGGATCTGGCGAAAATAACTTGGGGAGCTTCCAAAGATCCTGAAAAATGTAAAAAAAAAAATCCCTACTTAACACTTTATTTGATCTTGGCTGAAAGGTCAAGAGGTCAAATTTAAAGCTAGGTTTTAGGGAAGCATTGTTCCCCAAATGCTGCCACCCCCTTTCCTGTCAAACACCAAATCCATGCTGTCTTTTGCTTTCTAACAGTATAAGAGAGAGTCATCGATCCAAATTCTTATCCCTCTGGAACACTTTGGGAGCAGTAAAGGGTATTAAAATACCAGAGTAAGAATCTCAAGAGTTTTATTTAGTTCTAATTTTAATCTATGACACTTCGCATCTACCCAGGATCTTCAACAACTATAGAATTCATGGTGAAAAGAATAAGAATAAGATCATAAAAGTAGGTCACTTCATTGAGAACTACCAGGCAAATATTTTCACTTGAAAGTTAAAGAGACTCCAACATCTTGGGGATTTAAGCTCCACCGGGTTTACTTTATATCAAAACAAGCCCCTTTCTTTTGCTAGCTCACCTAGAGAGAGAGAAGGAGGCAGGGAAGGCAGCATCACACTGCACTGCCGCAAAGGCCAATGTGAATTTTACCTGGACCAGAAACAACACACATTTAACAGGGATATTTTCTCACTTTCTGTAAATGAAATCTAGCACTGGTTTTCCAAGGACGGTAAGGTCCCTTCCACCAAGTATAGACTCATAAGAACAATAACAAAGGGAAGGTGGGGAGAGCTTGGGTTCCAGGCCAGGAAAGGCTGAGGCAGAAATAAAGGGGCAGGAAGAAGGCAAGTGGTGTGGCTTCTGATCCCCGTGATGATGGCAGCTGACGCTATTGAACCAGAATGAGGGAAATGTCAGTTATCTAACATGGCGCTCTCTGCTATTTTAGTTCACCATCACCACTTCAGAACTCAAGAAGAATGCCATGGTTATAAAGAAGGAAGGCCAATGACTTTGGCTCTGAGCCAAAGGCCCTCACTCCAGCTTCTTACTCAAATTTCCTAATGTGCTGACTCTTTACCTTCCCTCCCAGAGCCAGCTCAGAATACACAGCCTGAGGTGGAGAAGTCACCACAGAATCTCTGCTGGGAACTTTCACACAACGTTCATAGGACAAGAATGCCCCTTGGCCGCCATCATTGGGGAAGGACCGACAGTTGTTTTCAGCGGCGCCCTGGGATGAACCACTGATTCAGACTATCTAATGAACAGTCACACAGCTGTAAGCGTGCTTGGCCAGACCTGCAGAAGGGTCAAAGGGCCAGGAAACAGGCTTCTGCTATATTCACAGACTCACTGATACCATGTTTAACCAACTGGGTTAACTGGACCAGACGAGGGCCAAATACCTTTCAAAGTCAGTTTAGTGGTTCTTACACAAGCACAAACTTCCCAGCTCTCAGGGAGTTGTGTGAACTCGACTTATCATGGGGGTTGTTCTCTCTTCTTGGGGTTTAAAGAAAAGTGTTTCTCTGAAAATTTCTAACAGCTCTGTAATGCCTTTTCATGAAATGTTCTTCTTTTTACTAAATACCACCACCCTTAAGACCCCCTCAAACAATTACTTCTTCAATGTGAGTCAAACATTGACGTTCCAGATACTTACTTACTAGGTGTATAAATAACTTTTAACATTTTTTTAAAAAACATGGTTAGTTACTATTAAAATGCTGAGGTAAATGTTTATTGGGAAGTATGGGAAATGGGTGAACCTTATTACATCATGTTCCTCCTATGTCATGTGTTTCTTTATATAAGGATCAGGAAGAGCAAGAAAGTCACAGAACAAACAAATGCAAGAGACTCTAGAGGTCCAGCGTCATTCAGTGACAAAAGCAGTAAAAGCAAACTACCTAAGGCAAGGTGAGAAGAGTAACGTGCTCATCTTAAGATCAAAGCAGGGAAAATGGTTGATATTGGTCAGGTTCACGTTCTGCTCTTTGCTCTGTGGTTTCATGTTGACACCAAAATGCACTAGAACTGCTACAAAATCTAAGTAACTTCAAGAGTCGGTAAATATTAATCCAGAATCAAGATGCTGTAAGTAGCACCCACTGGCTCCTCAACTTTCCAACTTCCTCAGCCAGAGTGTATGCAAAGTGAAGTAGGAGGGTTTCCTGGATCTCCTCTGCTGCCGTGAGATTTGAAGAACTGATGGGGCTCTAACAGCTGCATTTCATGGAAATCCTTCCATTGGACCATGATTCTTATTTCTTAGCCCCTAACAGTTCTAGGTGGAAAGTCCTCAAAAAGAACTACCATATTCCAGCAATTTGTTTTGTTGCTGTTTGGGGACAGAGGTGCAAGTACCCATTAAATATTTCTTGGATTTCACATTCTAGGATTTTAAGTGGTAAATAAAGTTTCTGTTGTCTTATATTATTACCTGATCTGGGCATAACTGTAACATGACTTCAATTATTCCTCACAGCGAGCCTAGGAGACATACGTCATTGTCCTCAGGATAGAGTCAGCCTAACCAGTCCTCTCAGTGAGCTTGTAGTTGTTTTAAGGTATGTTACGTCAACCCCTGCTCCCTTTGGCATTAAACGCACTGGTGACTTCCTATTTCTCTCAGGACCAGCTTCTCTACGGCTTGTTAGTTGTCACTGCCACAGTCCTTCCTCTTGCCACTCCCCAGCCCCAGCCCCAGCCCCCCTGACACACAAGGTCCAGGACATGGCGTCTTTAATACCCTTGCTCACCCCTGGCCTTTGTCTGCATTGCCCACTCTTCCTGAAACTCCTTCTACCCCAGGTCTCTCCTCTCTGGACTTGTCTGATATCAGGTATTTCTTCCTCGGCAGGGCCCTCTCCAAGCCCTAAAAAGCCTGGGCCACGTGGCTTGGGTTCAAATATTGCCCTACCTACCATGTACTATCTGTGAGGTTTTAGATACATTTCATAACCTGTGTCTTTACTTTTTCAGCCATGAAACGGAAACCAGTTTCCATATTACATGCCTGCTTTGTTTACAAGAGTTATTCCATGGGAAGCATTTAGAACTGTGCCTGGCATACAGCAAATGCACAGCCAATGTGTCTATAATTTTATATTACATGTCCCCGGAACCTAATATTTACCCACCTTGTAGCAGACTTCCTGCTCACTTTTCTCTTCCTGAATCTATCAGTTCACTGTGACCAGAACTCTGTTCTGTTCACCCATGTTTACCTCAGCACCCAGCATGGACTCTCCACAATACATGTTCAATAATAAAGATTTGTTGAATTGAACCAAAATGACTTTCTATTTTCTGGTTACTTATTAGTGTATTTTAATGAATTATTACTAGTGAGAACTCTGCCTGGGCCAGTGCTGCCTAGTTTCAGACGGGGGCACCTACAGAGACAGACCTTAGGCCCTGCACAACTACCTGCCGGTAGACCATCAGCACGACAAGACTGAGGACAAAGTCCGAGCTGTAACTCTGCTTCCATCTATGATCTCCAACAGGCCCCCAATGCTCTGAGCCTGTTTCCTCCTGTGGGACAGACAAGAAGACCCACCTCACAGAGCCGTGGTGAGAATCCAGTGAGAGAGTATACATTGGAAAAGAACGTGAACAGTGAAACATGAAACACACGTGCACTGACGAATGCCAACGGGATAGCATTCTACCAGCCTGGGGCATTTCATGTATCCCACACAAGTTCCAGAAAATAATTCTATCCTAAGCTGTCCTATCATTAACGAAGACTGTAACAAAGAACTTCATTTGCTAGTGTGTCAAAAGCCTGGCTGATTCATTCTTTCAACTGGAGCTCCCTTCTGAGGTAGAAGAAAGGATGAGTGAAGCAGCTCACCTGCCCTGAGCCCCCCAGTGGAAGAGCTGGAGTGCCCACTCACCTGTGGCGCTGGTGATGGGCACAAAGGCTGCAGAGTTAAGGCTGCTCTGGAGTCCATTCAGCTGCCCTTCTGTGGAGGACCCTCTGAAACACAAGTAGTTTGGTTAGACCCGCAGACAGGGAGGCAAGGTCAAGTACAGGCCTTCCTAGGATTTTACCTCTTACTCTTGGCTCAGATAAATCACAACTGACATTAGAAAAAAAGAGTAAAAGAAAAAAAAAAAAAAAGGTCTTCTATAGAGCAGTGGATCTTAACTGGGGGAGAGAGGAGGGAACCTCCTACCTGACTTGGCCCTCCAAAAAGGACCCTTGGCAACATTGGGATGATTGGGATGTGTATGCCTGTGGCCACTGTGGGGTCTACTGTCATCTGGTGGGTAGAGGTGGATTGGTGCTGAATAGACATCTCGTAAGGAACTCTGGGAAATTCCCCAAAATAAAAAATTGTCTACCCTGAGGCGTGGATGGTGCCAGGGTTGAAGAACTGCTACACAGACACCCCTCCCTCATGCCAACACTGACAAGAAACAGGACAGAATATAACAGGATTCTTGGGGCACAGGTTCCCCAGCCACGTGTCTCAGAAATTCTCTGACAAGGGGATGCTGTACAGACCACGGTGGGTGTCCCTGTGTCCAGCTCACACTGTGATTCTTTCACTAGGATTTATGTTTATGACACTGTGTAACTGGCTGCTTAATACCTGTCATCCTTGCTAGCATGTAAGCTCCATAAAGACGGGGACGATTTTTTCTTACTCTCCGTGGTAGCCGTAACTCCTAATATTGCACTGTGCACACATTAGGTGTTCAATAAATACTTGGGGGGGAAATCTGAATATTTTCCCCATAAAAACATGAATTTGTTGGGTCCATGCACTTTGATTTTAACTGGCTTGTAAAAGTTTTACGTGGGAGGTAAAGTTTTCATATACTCAGTTCTTTATTTGTTAAACAGCTGCCGGTCCAGCCACAAGCAGACCTCTCTCAGCACTGTCTCCATTTATTCACTCACACAGAAAATTCTTCTAAGCATTCCCAGTGCTGGGGATGAGTGTATTTGCTTAATACAAGAGATACCAGCTGAGCTAGCTGCTCAGGAGAAGCACAGGGTGTTATGAGAGAACAGGGGGGCCTGATTTAGATGGAGAGCAGAATGGTTGAGGATGTTCTCTGAGGAAATCGTATTTCAGTTGAGTTATGAAGTTATGAGAAACAGGCTTCACCTAGAATAGGAAGAAACAGCAAATATAATGATTCGGAGGCCAAGAGGGGTGCTTTTAAAAGCAGCCAGGTGGTGGCCATGGTGGGCAATCAGGCAGTTTGTCCAACGTACTTGACAGGCATCTCCTAGGGTGGCTTTCCAAGCCCTTCCTTTGGAGATTTTGATTCAGCGGGTCTGACAGGGCCTGAGAACTTGGGTTTTATATGGCTCCCCAGGTCGCCAGGCCATTGGTATCACCAGAGAAGACAGGAAGCAGGTCAGAGGGTCCTTGTGGAGTCTGGTGGAAGTTAGGGGTCCAGGCAGACCCTGAACCCCTGCTGTACGTGCTGCCTTGAAAACACCCCAGCAGCGACGTAAAGATCACACTGCCCTAGAGTCCTATCCTCGCCCTCAATCCAGGCAAGTTGCCCTTTGGGCCCCACACTCCTTTCCACTTTCTTTGAGGACAGAGGGCCCCAGTGGCAAAGACCAGAGAGAAAGGTGCAGAGGGAGGGTTTCTCTTTCCTCACACGTAGCCATGGAGAGCTACGTCCAGAATGTTTGTGCATTATATTTCTGCTGCTTAACTTCCCCTCCTCTTTCCAAGCCCCCAAGTCTCTGTGGGCTGGTATTTGCTCTTCCAGGTCTAACTGAAAAATAGAAGTGCCCTAGAGGCTCTGGGTATAGGCTCTCGCCTTCAAGAGGTTAAAAACACTCAGCGTTCACTCGTGTTAGCAGCCACTGAGTCAAGAAAAGCCCGAGGGTTGGTCTGGGTGCATGAGGAAGCCCTGAGGTCAACAGAGAAAGGGAAGCAGGGAGGCGAAATGTTTGGGTCAGTAGAAGAAACACAGGCAGCGAGCAGGGAGCTACCCGAGGGCTGCGAGGAGTCTCTGGGGGTAGACCCAGTGAATTCTGGGTCTCCCAAACTAACCTCCTCTCTCCAAGGAGGAACACCCACCCACCCATTCACACTCGCAGGCTTTCTCAACCCTTACTCACTCGAGATCTCCTGACCCTGCACCCCTCTGTACACAGTTCACTCACTCATGTATCCTCCTGTCTCCATTAATACCTATCACAGGCCTCGGGAGCCACCACAGGCCCAGGAGTTGAACTGCCTCTAGAATTAGCATTTAAGCACAGGCCCGGGGCCCTCCTTTCCTCAGTGGTGGGGAAATGTGTCCACAGTCAGACAAAGGGGAAAATTGAAGTGAATTTTTCCATGGAAACAGTGGTCCACAAAATGGTTTGGGTCTGTTATTACTACTGCAGGCATGGTATGGGTAAATACACTTTTGTTGTGATATCATCATTTCCTTGGGAAAATATATTCCAACTCTGGACAAGCCACTCCTAAATGAAAACTTTGGAAACGCAGGTTGTTTGTAGTCTGTATGCTGATCGGCACTCGCTGACCTGCCCGTTATGATTTTTCACTGCCTTCGGGGGGTACCTGTGCTTTCAGGCCATTTGTACACAGGAGGTTCGTGTGTGCCCCCGTGGCTGTCGCTAGGTTGGTCACTGTGCTCTCAGATCAGGCTAACAGGACCGACCTCGCAGGTTGCTGAGGATTAGATAAGATGCTAACTGTTCAGTGTTCTTCACAGTGCCTGGCATGAAGGGCTAGACAAACATGAACTATTATTAGCACTGCTATTGTTACTTGGGAGTACCGACAATCTCTGCATTCGCCATAAGCCTGTCTATCAACAGACATAACTGGACGGCTCATCGACTCTAATTCAGTAGGGAGTACTAGTGGTAAACTGCACAAGAATGACCACAGGCTATTCAGAAGCTGGAAGTTAACAGGAATTTGTTAAATTAAAGTGAAAGGTGGTTAACTGGCAACCTACACATCACAAATCTCATGGTCAAAGGGGTCTCATTTGAGAATGACAAACTTAAAAGAACCTTTCTTTCTGCCAGCATCAGAATGAATCACTGTTTCTTCAACTGTGCACCAAATACAGTAGATCCATGTGTCCAGGGCCATGTTTTATAACTGATGCACATTTAGGCATGCGGATAACACACAGGATGGTGAGACGCTCTAAGAAGGGCCCGTGGGAAGTGAGACTGAGGGGAGGAACGACGCCCCTCCCACCTTATCCTGAAGGCAACAGCAAATGGAAGCAGCCACTTGCTGGAAGCTGCATTTTCTCTCTGGAGAAAAAGGTGGACTCAGAAAACTGGAGCTGTGACAGTATCAAGAGTTTTGCATTGAGAAATACTGAGATGGGACAAAAAGGTGCCATTAGCGTCATATTATCCTAAGTGTGAGTTCTCAGTGTTCCTGAGCGTGGAGGAGAAGGCAAAGCTGTGGATGGAGCCAGGGGCTGAGAGCCAGAGAGGCAAGTACAGTCTCAGCCCTTCTGAGCTGCTGTGGCGCCTGATGAACACAGTCACACAAAACCGAAAGAAGAAATGTGGCCGTGTACAGTAGCAACAAAGAACTAGAAGCCCAATTTCATTACTAGTGACATACTCATTTCAGCAGAGCTATCTGTCCTTGCTCATCGTTAGAACCTGAAGCATTTCCTTAAGTAGTAAATGTACCATTCCTAGCCAGAGTCAACTCAACGACTCTACATTCTAGACAGTCCTCGTCTCTCCATTTTCCTGGGACCCAAGAGCGAGCCTTGGTACGGCACTATACTTACTCTGAGTAAGGGGGAATAGTTCTTCCAGGCCTTTCGAAGAAGCGGCTCAATAATGCATCACAGTATCTCTCTATAAGCTGGAATATTGCCTGGGTGTCCCATTTCAAAAGAGTTCCTCTAGTGTAAGGCTCTATTTAGGGAATGTAAGCTGACCACATGACTGGCTAGGACTTCCACCGGCTTCAAGACCACACCGTCCAGCCGGCCTACAGAACATACTATCAGTCTAGGGGGTTTTCGTGACCTAAACTCCCATTGTCCATTTTGCTGATAAGGCTTCTAAGGTGCTACCACCCCCCCCAAGTGCTTTTTAGTGGTCCTTTATTGCCTTTATTCCCCTGTCCTCCCCTCAATCACTTTCCCCTCAAACCTTCTCCCCGACCCTCCCATTATATTCAGTGAGTGGAAACTTTTCTGAAAGTGGTATCCTTTCTTAAAGAACTGTTTCATTCAGTACTTCACAAGGTTGATATGGATCTGCTGCTGTATTCTCTCTTGGTTCTTCTCAGGGCTTCCCACATCTCCAATACAGAGGTACTGGTTTTCTATTTTAGTGCTTAGTAAAAGTTGATCTTGGTTTTACACCACCACATTAGGCATGACCTTTCTGCAGAAGGAAGGTTCACACAAGGAAAATGCTCAAGATGTTAAGAGAGAGGAGAGCAGGAAAGGCCCATTTCGCGACTGTAGCAAACAGACATGGTGATGGTTGGGAAGGTGCTGAAAACAAGCACCCCCAAACTAGACTGTTCTTATAAAATATTGGTGACAACAACCAAGCTCTTTTAATTCCCCAAAGAGAGGAGTTCCAAGATGCAAGTTAAGCTAAAGATCTGAATTCTGAAAAACAAAACAAAAGGTCCTCTGACTTCTCTTAGCAAACTTACTCCCAGAGGAAATAGCTCCCAATGTTCCTTATAATATACCCATAAGCACACAGGAACATGTGCTCCTACCTAGCTGGGAGTGTATACGCATTTCAAAGCCAGAAGCTAATATGTTTATCCTTAGTGAAAAGCACTGCGAGCATTATTAATTTGGATCTTCTTTCAGAACCAACTCTAAAGGTTTTAGCAACATCCTCTTTTGTGCACTGACGGTGCGTGGGCTTCCATTTTATAAATACACATGTCACATGACCTAGTCCACTGTATTTGTGGTTAAACTTTTTGTTCTTAATATTACTTCTATGGGTCTTTTATTAATCTTTCCAGAGGAAATAGTAGTGTACGTTGTTAATCTTATTCCATTAATACCACCTACTACGTGCCAGGCACGACTGGAGGCTCTCGGTTCTCACATTCCCCTTCTGGCAGACTGCTCTAGGTGATTTCTGCATTTTTTTCATTTTTCATTAATTTTCAAGTCTACTAATTTATTTTCAATCCCTTTGTCTTTTTAATATAAGTTAAGGTTACAAGTTTACTTTTGAGTACAGGTTTGGCTGTCCCTCAAATTTGACGTGTACAACTTCCATAAACATTTAGTTCTAAATATTTCATAATTTTCACGCTTACCACCTTAACACATGAATATTGGGAACTCTTAAGTTTTCAAACACCTGTGTCTCGAAAAAAAAAAACCTTTTATTTCTTCTAACGTAAGTGTATTGTGGTTGAAGAGTGTAAACTGTTTGATATTGACTCTTTAAAATGTGTGGAGCCTTCATTTGTAATACAACATGTGCCGACATTTTGTTAATGTCCCACGTAGACTTGAAAAGAATGTACATTCTCCCTTCTGGGTGCAGAAGTCTATATACAGTTACGCATGTTTTTTGGACTGTGAATTATGAATCACATCAGGGCTGTAAAATCAACTTAGGGGATCGCAATCAGGATATTTAAATAAATCACCACTAGTATTGATGATTTGCTAATTTCTACTTGTAATTTTGTCAACTTTTGATTTATATTTTGAATGTATGCTGTTAAGCACATAACAGTGCTTTTCTTCATTCATATTAAACACTTCTTGCTTAATCCTATTTTATGTATTGCTATACCAATTTTCTAATTGCTACTCTACGGTTTATCTTTCTCCAATCCTTTGCCATTTGTGTGATTTAACTTTGCATGTGAAATTTTAAAGCAGACTTTAGCTAAACATTTTTAAAAGTGCAGTTTGATGATCTGTATTTTAATAGAAGCATATAATCTGTTACCACTACTGTGATCACTCATGCATTGGGACTTATTTCTTAGTTGTTGTTTCCCATTTACCATCTTTCCAATGCCTTCCTCCCCCTTTTCCTGCCTCCCACTAGAGTCATACGGTTTCTATAGTCCTTTCTCCCCCTCTGTTGATTTGAAAATTTTAGATTGTACACCATTTGCCCTTGAACCAGACCCAGACCCTGTGATAAACTCACTAACCAATGAACTAATCGCTACCTCTTGTCTTTGTTGTCTTAAACGTGTTTTACCTTTCTAAAGAAGACAAGTATTTACAAAGTCACTAACATTTATCGACATTTTAAATTTTTGCACTTCTTATTTCTTGTTATCTAACACTTCTGGATTCATTTTTATCCTATTCATCCTGTACTAGTTGTTTCAATGAAGGTCACGGGCGGTATGCCACAGGACTCTGTTGAGCATCTTAAGTTATTTTCATTGTGCCTTCTCTCTTTCATCACGGGTCAGCTATGTAAAAAAACTCTAGATCGAAAGTTAATTTACCTTGACACTCTGAAGTTAGGAGCTACTATCTTTTGCCATCTGTTATTGTTGAGAAGAATGCTGGTACCTTTGCAGTTAAAGTGAACATTCTCTCGGGTGGTATTTAAGGCTTCTCTTTATGCTCCGTTTCCTGCAGTTTCACGATGATGCGCCCAGAGGTGCATGTGTTTGGTACATGGAATGAGTTTTTCAACTGAGGATTCCTGTCTCAATTATCAGTTATTACTGTTTTTAAAGCACCGCTTGCCCACCCCTCCCGGCATTTCTCCTCTGACACTGCTCCCAGTCACGTGATGTCCCACAGATACTCCTACTGGACACACAACCTGACAGGTCTGACCACTCAGCAACATTCATTTCATCTACAAGGAGTTCATGTCCCAGCTGTTGATTTTGTTCGCAGTCGTTCTTAGGGTTAAGTTTATTCATGTTTTGGAATTTGGGGCTGCAGTTTCATGTTGAACAGGAATCATCTTCCTTCCTGCCTCTCTACTTGCTTGCCCTTCCCTGTCTGAAGATGCTACTGCTGCCTCCTCCCGGCCCCCCAGACTCCACTCCAGAACCCGACTTTCTACTGGCATTTCGGGGCCCTTGCTTCAGGGATATTTCAGGACAAATCCAAGTCAGAGAGAAACTTATGTGATAAAAAGGTGAAAACAAAGTATCTGTCCTTGGGAGACTTATGGGAAACAGAACGCATTTTGAAAAGGAAAAATAAGGAGACAGACGGTAGAGTCATTTGAGGAGTTGAGGATGGGGCAGCTGGGAAAGAGGCACCAAGGTGATAAACTCAAACCTCATTTTGAATAAAAAACAGGACTGAAGAGTCAAGATAGTTAAGGGCACTTTGTGCAGAGGGGGTGGCAAGAAGGCGTAGAAACGATAGATGGAGGCGCACATGTGGGGGCAGACTGCGACCGGGTGGGGTAGTCTGGCCAAGGCGAGCGACAGGACAGAGGACACTGCACACTGCGGAAGGCTTTAATGTTAGAGGAAGGCTCTCAACCTGATAGTGCAAACACCTGGAAGGCTGCAATGATTAAAAAAAAAAAAAGGTTCAAAGAACTATTTTAGAGAAGAAATGGTAAAACTGCTTCTGGACAGTTAGAAAGTTTATCCCAGTCCCTACTTGGGTTTTCCTTTTCTTGTAGAACCATTTTAGATATTCTCTATTTTCCAAAATATTACCTTTTATCCAGTTTTTAAAAGTGTGTAGCCTATAACTATACACAGTTCCTCCATCTCCCCTGTATCTACTTTTCAAACTTTTTTCTTACTTTCTGGTAGAACTATGTTTATTTTCTCCTTTCCCAGCCCTTACCCCAAACTAAATCAAGTGTTCAACTTAACTAATTTTATTGCTTGCTTTTCACTTTATGCTGCCTTTCTCTTTGACTTCCTTTGATCTATTTTTTTTTTAGCTTTGTTTTATTGACCCTCTTCTAATTTCAAGAGATGAAAGCTTAGTTCAGGTATGACAAATATGTGGCATGTATATTCACCCCCTCACCATCTTCCCTGTCTGGGGTAGACATTACTAACTCTACCAAAGCACTTTTTTTCTGCTGAGCTTACTCTTCATACTTTCTTTCTACTTGACACTGAAGCCTATTTATGGTTAGACTTTCTCTGCCATCTGTATCTTGATTTCCTTTCAATCTTTCTATATGTTAACAACAAAATAACTAAGATCATGAACTTACCACTCCTTCCCCATCCAACGCTTTCTATCCCTTGTCCCTTCCCCCCATACCCTCTTTACTTGCGAGTACTCAGGATGTTCACTGATGTCTATTAGTTTTAGAAACTTATCATCTTATTGAATTATTTGCTATGCAAATATCCAGTATTTTGTTTTTATCATTCTTACTTGGTTACACATAATTGTCTCAACTTTCCTCCTGCATCTCAACCTTTCCTACGGCTATATAACACTCCACAATATGGATAGACCACTTCTTGATCCAATCATCTGTCAACAGACAGACTGCTTCCATGTCCTAACTACTGTAAATGATGTTGCCATGAACACTGTGGAACATACAGGTGTGAAATATGGGTGTTAAGGGTGTGAGAGGGCATATCATTGTGGTTTTAACCTTCATCTTTCTTACTGGAAATGATGATGAACATTTTTTCCTATCTTTTGGTCTTCTAGATATCCTCTTTGGTAAATTGTTTATCTGCTATCCACTTACTAATTTACTTTTCTACTGAACTGCATGAGCTTTTTATAGATCTTAGATATTAATCCCTTATCAGTTATATACTGTGTAAATATTTGCTCCCATTCAGTAAGATTTTTTACATTGTCTTATATTTTCTTTCTCTGTGTAGCCTTTTTTTTTTTTTTTTAAAAATTGAGGTAACACTGGTTTAGAACATTGTATGTGATTCAGAGGCACCGGATCATACCTCCTCAGAGGCAGTTACCACACCACACCCACTGCCAAGACACCCATCATCTTCCACTGCATAAAATCCTTTTAATTTGAGGTAACAGCGATTGTTTATTTTTGTTTTTAATTCCCTTGCTGTAGAGGTTCAATCATCAAAATATCTTTTTCACTGATGTCGTGGAATATTGTCTTCTATGTATTTTGTTGCTGGTCTTATATCTAAATCTATAATCCACTGGGGGTTTTATTTTGTGTATGTATGGGTTTAGCAAATAATTTAGTTTCATTCACTTATGTGTGGTTTTCCAATTTTCCCCAGTTCCATTTACTAAAGAGACTGCCCTTTCCTCATCTTATAGTTATAAATGCTTTAAAATAGATTAGGTGCTGATATGTATGTGGACTATTTCTGGACTTTTGATTCTATTTCACTGATCTGTGTATTTTTGTGCCAGTGCCGTATATTACTTTATAGTTTGAAGTCAGATAACATGATGCCTGAATTTCTCTCCTTTTGTGTCAGGGTTGTTTTGCATTTTGAGGCATTGTGTGACTCCTCCACATAAATTCATTATTTTTTGTTTAACTTCTTTGAAAAATATTGGTGGCACTCTCGAAGAGGATTGTGTTAAATTTATATACCAGTTTGGATGGTACAGTAATTTCAGTTATATTGCTCTCCCAGTCCATGAGCATGGGATAGCCTTTCATCTCCTTGTGCTGCTATCTAAGACCTTTAGTACTTATACTTCTGGCTGTATAGGTCTTTTACCTTCTTTAGTTTGGTTGATTCTGAGGTATTTAAGTCTTTTTGAGGCAGTTATAAATGAAGTTGTTTACTTAATTTCTTTTGCTTCTTGTTTGTTGTTTGCATATAAAAAGGCTATAGATTTTTTTTAATGATGATTTTGTAACATGTCATTGCTATACTCATTTATTGTTTCTAACAACTTTTTGATGGAATCTTTAAGATTTTCTATATATAATAATCGTATCACTGCACATATGACAGTTACACTTCTTTTCCTACTTGCAGTTCCTTTATTTTGCTATGTTTGTCTGACAGTTCTGGACAAAACCTCTAGTCCTAAGTTAAGTGGAAGTGGTGACAATGGGCATCCCTGTCTTGTTCATAATTTACTTTTGAGTACATCTTGGACTACATTTCAGATGTTTTGGTACGTTTTTTCATATTTAAAATTCAGCTTTATCAAAGTATAACTGACAAAATCTAAAAATATTTTGAGTATATGTTGTGATAATTTTGATACATTCATACACAGTGAAAGGATTCCCCTCATGAAGTTATTCAACCTATCCATCCCTCATCACCTTGCATATAGATAGTGAGGACATTTAAGTTCTGTTCTCTTAGCCCATTGTAATTTACACAATCCAGTGTTACCAACTACAGTCATCATGTTTTACTTTGTATCTTCAGATCCTATTCATCTTATAGTTGAAAGTCTGTACCATTTTACCAACTTCTCCTTACTTCCTGCAACTCTCTGGCCCTGCTGGTAACTACCTTTCTATTGTCTATGTGGATTTGACCTTTCTTTCCTGTTTTTTTTTTTTTATTCCATATATGATACTATGCAGTATTTGTCTTTGTCTAGCTTATTTCATTAGCGTAATAACCTCAAGATCTATCCATGCTGTTGCAGATGGTAGGATTTCCTTCCTACCCATAGCTGAGTAATATTTCAGTGTGAATATGTGTGTGTATTTCACATGTTTCTCCAGACAGTATTCACACATTAATGGTCAAATAGGTTGTTTCCATATCTCGGTTACTGTGCACAATCTGTAATGAACATGGAGCATGGATATCTTGTCAATATTTAGTTTTCATTTCCTTTGGATATAGACCCAGAAGTAGTATTGCTGGACATATGGTAGTTAGATTTTTAATTATTTTGAGGACCCTTGATCTTATTTTCATAGAGGCTGCAACAATACACATTCTACCAAAAGAATTACCTTTTCTCCACACCCTCACCAATGCTTGGTATATCTTATCTTTCCGATGATGGTCATTCTAATAGGTGTGAGGTGATAGCTCCTTGTGGCCTGGATTGAATTTTCCTAATGAACAGTGATAGTGAAAACCTTTTAAATGCCTGTATATCTTCCTTAGAAAAATGTCCATTCAGTTTCTCTGACCATTTTAAAATCAGAGTGTTTGGTTTTTTGTTTATATCAGTTCTTTATATATTTTGGCTAGCTAACTCCTTATCAGATAAATGATCTGAAAATAATTTCTCCCATTTCATATGTTGCCTTTTAATTTCCTCAATGGTTTTCTTTGCGGTGCAGAGCTTTTAGCTTGATATGGTCCCACTTGCTTATTTTTGTTTTTGTTGCCTTTGCTTTCAGTATCAAATCCAAAAAATCATCACGAATACTAATGATCAGAATCTTAGCTCTTAGGTTAACTTCTGGGAATTTTACAGTGTCAGATCTAAATTTAGCTCTTTAATCCACTATTGTAGTGATTGTCCTTTCTTTGTTACTTATCCTTGACTCCTTTGTCGTAAATTGACAAAGTTTATTTTTGGGCTCTTTATTGTTTTATGGATCCATGTGTCTGATTTTATGCCAATACTACACTGTTTTGAATATCTCTTTAAAAACAATTTGAAATTAGGTAGTGTGATGCATCCAATTGTCTCTTTCTCAAGAGTACCTTGGCTAGTCAAGGTCTTTTGTGGTTTCATATAAATATTAGTATTTTCCCCCTATTTTTATATAAAAAAGCCATTGGTATTTTGATAGGGATTGCACTGAGTCTGCAAATTGCTTTGGGTAGTATGGACATTTTAACAATATTAATCCTTCCAATCTATGAGCATGGAATGTTTTACCATTTATTTATATTGTCTTTCTCTCATCAATGTGATAGTTCTCAGGGTACAACTCTTTCACCTCTTTTGTTAAATCTATGCCTAGGTATTTTATTCATTTTGAAGTAGTCATAAATGGGGTTGTTTTCCTAATTTAGTTAATGTTGCTAATGGTTCATTGTTAGTAGATAGAAATATAACTGAATTTTGTATATTGGTTTTGTCTCATTATCCTCATTAGTTCTAATGGATTTTTGGTGGCGTCTCTAGGATTTTTTATTTATAATACCTTGTCATTTGCAAATAGAGACAATTTTACTTCTTCCTTTCTGATTTGGATGACTTATTTTTCTTTCTTTTGCCAAGAGCTCTGGCTAGAACTTCCTGTACTATGTTGGATACAAGTGGTGGGAGTGAGTATCCTTATCCTGTCCTGATATTTTTTATTTTTAATAGTTTGCAATATAATTTTGATCCAAGTTACTTAAAAGAATGTTTTAAAATTCCAAAATTATTTGGGTACTTTTAAATTTTATTATTTCATTTATTGTAAAATGATCATAGAATAAAGACTGTATAATTTCTATTTTTTGAGGAATTGATTGAAGTATTTCAGTTTTGGAAGATATTCCATGGAAGTACTGCAAGGTAAAAAAGTTATGTATATTAATTTAGTCTTACTAATTATATTGTTCAAAACCCTCTACGTCCTGATGTTAGGCCTCTTTTGCCTATAATAATGATCAGTTCTCTTGCTGGAATTTATCCTTTTGAGTCCATCTTTTTTCTCATCACTTTTATCTCTGTCTACTTTTTCCCTCAGAATTTTTAATATTTGTCCTTCATTGTACTATTTCAATTTTTTGTGGTGCCCAGTTTTTGTTCACTGTGTTCAACCCAATTTTTCACTTAGGTGTTTCTCATTTTCATACAATACTCCTCGAGCTCAGACTCGCCACTTCCTCTAATGACAGCTTTTTTCTAGCTCTACACATAAATTCACTCTACTCTTAAATTTTAAGACTACATATTAGGTATTTCCTAGAATGTTTTTTCTTGCTTGCTTAAACTTATTACAGTGATAAGCCACTTCTCTGAATAGTCTACATACAGTTTTCTTCTAAGCTATGCCACTATTCCTAGACCTCAAGAATTAAAAAAAAAAAAAAACTGTTCACCATAAGAAAATCTAAATTTGCCATTAAGGGCTTATGCTTACAAAGGAACTGACAGCAACTCTCTGTCAAAGGCTGGGTAAGTTCCTGCCAAAGCTTTTTAAAAAGTATTTTCATAATCAAATAAGAAAGAAGTGAGAGATGGAAAATATCCAATGGCAATTATCCACTGGTAATAACTTTTAACAACCATTTCAAGATCCCAGCAGGCAGTGATAACAAGATTTTAATTTAAAATACACAAATATGAATCACCAAAAGACACCAAGAGTCATTGCATGACTCTTCCGTATTTTTCCTCCCCTACTAGACCAGACATATGGTAACTTTTGGTTGAACTTGGTTATTAAACCTGGTTTTTGACTGAATAACAATATCCATGCCAAAAGCAAACCCTAAGATCTCCAAATGCCACTGCTAAGGTCTAAATGCTGAGGGATGGTAGAGGGCTAAGAGTCTAAGTGACAGACTTCTCTTCTTCCCTCTGGGCCCTGCCCCTTAGAGTGAGAGGTATTGTCGAGTGCACTCCAAATCTCCTGCTCAGTTTCTGGACTGCATATTCTAGAAGGCAGTACGGTACTGAATTCTTTTGTGGTACATCTATTAGAAATTCCTTAACACCGCAGTAGGAGAGTGGCACTGATTCTTCCTCCTTATGAGTTCATTGGTTAAGTGGCAAAACTAGTGTGAAAAAGGAGGGAATTCCTAAGTACTGACAGTGCATTTTCCCAAAGGCAGCATTTCAAGATGATTACTCTGCCATTTGCTGTTCAGGGTAGATTTGAGTGGATCGGTGCGTATCTCTGAAAGGGGGTAGGGCTAGCAGGGCAGGTGACACAGACTCCAGGGTGAGCTTGGCCACTGACTACCTGTGTACCTTGTGACCCTCACAGTTCCACACGATGCCTCCACTCCTTTTACAAAGTTTATTATTTTTTACTAGTTACCTCATAGCCTTTCCCTCAGCAATCTTTTCTCTTTTCTTCCCTATTTGTAAAGGTCCTGCACTAAAATTCCAAAATTGTGTATTTTGAAAATACTTCACTTAAAAAACCCTATATTTTAAGGATGGTTCTTGAAACTACACATAATAAGAGGCTGAAAAGACTGACAGGAGACAGTTAACCCTCCAATATGCCATTTTTACACCTGCATCAAGGACTAACTTTGTCTCACTTTAATGACTCATATATTAAAAAGATATAGGGCTTTGGTTTTTTTAAAACTTGATCTTTATTTTTGTATTTTTTGACATTAATCTCTGAGCATCTTCCATCGTATTTAGCTGACATCACCAAATGTTCAGGTCACATTCATTGATATTTGGCTTTGCCATGCTGCTGAGCTCCATCTCTTTCCTCCTTCCTTATCCCCAGCAGCCTATAACAAACACCACTGTCCTGGGTGCTGACACAGAACAGCAGCTACCTTCAATCTCCACAGGGGTCACCCTGATGTAGAACAGACTAAAGTCTAGATAAGGAAAAGTATTCCCAGCTACTAAAAGAAAGGCACTTTAGTTAAGTCTCTTCCCTTTTTTCAGAGAAGTCCCAAGGTGCCACAGCTTTGACCCTGCCCTCCAAGTTCCTGGCTAGTCAATGAATTCTGCCTGTTTGTTTCCCTAGCAAGTTTAATCTCCTTAGGTTTTTTTCCTGCATATTTCCTGGACAGTGTGGGTCCTGCTCTAAAGAAAAAGAATACCATTTACAAGGAAGAGACAGTACAAGCGCGTGGAGCTGCTCACGGCTGTCCCTCCTTGTTCAGCTGACTGCTTGGAAGAAATACCACAAATAGTTTTGAAAGGAGGATCTGAAGCGGGCATTAAATTATGAAGTGTTGCAAACATTAGGAAGGAAAATCAAGAAAGGCTACTGGCACTATGGGGAAGGTTAAAAAAAAAAAAATCTAAATCATTCTTTCCCCAAAATTGACAAAGGAGATTTAGCTGAAGGAAATATAAGTATATGACTTTGAGAACTATTACAAAGAATTGCTTGGCCAAGTGGGGATGGGGAAAATGGCTGTAAAGCATCAGGATTAGAAAACAAACGTGATCATAAAAAAAGCTTTCAATGGAATAGACAGAGACCAAGTAATTTTGGTTAATTATTCCGTGGGGACAGTGATTTTTGTTTTATAGATGGGAAACTGAAACCTTTATAGGGAAAGTGACTTGAATATTACCATAAAGAAATAGGACCCCACTGTTCTGATTCTCAACTCCCTTTGCACCAAAATCTAAACGACATTCCATCTTTTATGTTCTATTGTTCTCTAAACTCAACCCTCTAGGATGTGGAAACTTTGATGCTCTTGGAAAGTGCTTCTATATTTGTCCAATGCCAACTTCTGTGCTAGGAGAAGTTTGAAGTTAACCCCAAAACACAGGGCTTGGCACGGTCAAAAGCTCATTACAACTTCTCATTAGTTGTGCCTCTTGGGGCAACAATGGCATTCCTGAGTGTGACTCAGTATCACCAGTCATAACTGAATGTTCTTGATTAATCTGAACTAAGCCAGAGGAAAGGACATATGCAAATCTAAGCAAGTGAAACAACAAATTTTACAGAAAGTAAAAACTTACATGAAAATATTTTGAAATGCCATTTTAGGGTTAGCTATAACAACCCCTAGCACTTATTTAGCATGTAGTACTGTATGCCGGGAACCGTACTAGTGCTTGCTTGAGATTCATTAATTCATTTCTTTTTTAATAACTCTCGGAGGCAGGTACTACTTTCCCTTTTTTAAATAGGAAACTGAGTTGCATAAATTCTAAGTGACTTGATATGCTGGATAGGAATAAGAATGACTTTAGAAAAAGAATAGACTGACTGATACGCAGGATCCTGGTTTCAGGAACCATGAAGGGTGTCTCTAAATTAAAAATAACCTTATCAGTTCAAATAATGGATGGAGTTTGGGTCATACTAATGTACGATTTGTAGATAGTAATGACAGTTTCTTAGTATGGCAACACAGGCTGTTAATAACTGTGGGTAGTTATCGTTGCTATTATCTTTAACCCTTTCCTGTAAATCTGAAGTTAATTTACAGAAAAAAATTTAAAAAATTTTTCTGGATACTTCGTAGAGGGAACTTTTCATTGAGTCAGTTCGGATCAAAACAGTGTTATTCTTTTTCCTGAAAGTCAGAAGAATATCAAAAACAGGATGTCCTCACGCCACTGTACATTTTACATGTAAATGAGAGAACAGTAAAGTCTCCACTAGTGCTAACTTATTTAGCTACAGAGACTTGTGCTTGAGTTTTAAAAGCAAATTGGAAACTATTTCCTGGAACAACGCCTTATAGCATGCCTTTTGATACTTGGATTATATTTCTTAAATTCTGAAGAAATCTTGCTTTTCCCCCCTTCTGTGCATTTTTGGTGCTGAGCTGTTTCCGGCTTTCCCACACTCCTGACTGTTAGAGAGAAGAAACCACAAAAATGCAGCAAAGCAAAGTTTGTCCACAGAGCTACAATTCTATCTCAGAAAGCTGGAGAGTTCTGGCAGCAGCGAATTCAGGGCAGGGAGTGGCATCTTCAGCGTCCAGTCCTGCTGCCTGCTGACTGAGCCCGCCCCTCCATCCATGGCCCAGCCAGCCACACCAGCCGCCAAGGAGCATGGCAATACTGGGAAAATCCACAAACAAGGAGCACACAGGCAAATTCAGCATTCACATCCGACTCACTAACTTTCCCACCTAATGGTGGAGTTCTCAAACCGGTGAAGCAGCGTGTGGTTACAGAATGCTTGCCAGGGACTAGGGTTACTGAATTGTTCTATTGCTGGTCTTGTTCTATGTCCTTCACATGCTCATATTTATCAACTGTCCTATGAAGATGATATTCTTATGATCCTCATTTCACAAATGCAATAACAGAGGCCAAGAGATAAAGTAATTTACAGCTTGCCGAAGGTGTGCGAGGTGGGGATATGAATGCAGGAAGTCCAGCTCACAGAGGCTTGGGATCCATCTCAACTCCTTCTAGGATGAGGGGCCATACATTCTCTTTTCTATTGGACTACTGGCTTTCAGCCATGTACTACAGCCTTCCTGTGGCCCTTCCCTAATATTTCAGAGAGTTCTAAAGCCATTACAATGCCAACTATTCCTAGAACAGTGGTTGGCACTGAGTAAATATTTGTTGGACAAATCAGTGATGGCAGCATTATAATTAAACAGCCACAGGGATTGTTGGCTATCTAAATCCAAAAGCTGATTCACTGTCTAAGAGGGAAAAACAGTAACTGTTTTTCCCGTGTCCTGGGATTCTTAAAACTAACACTGACTTTGTAATGGACAAATGTATGAGAGGCCTTAATGAGCACACACATCTCCTCTAGCTGTTTACATATCAGGAAATGCCTGTCTTTTCTAGACATCTTTGAAAGGTTCCCCAACTTTAAATGGGCTACTAGAATCAACTAACCCCCAATTTTACTGGTCTAAAAAATGGGTGGAGGAAGAATGAAGGCTTTGAGCTATCGGACTTGGATTCAGGCACAGAAATGTCTTCTTGAGATAAGACAGACCACAAAAGGTACGAGAAACACTGCTGCCGCTCGGAGCCCACTGACTAGTGGGGTAAACCCCCTGGTGGAACCTTAATCCCAAGTTCTCCCATTCAGGGGCAGAAAACAGGGCAAGCAAACTGGGTGGAGGGAAGGGTGATAAATTTTATATGAAACCAAAAAGCTCTGACTCTGGAGAACGACCAAGAGAAGACACATCCAGGAGGAAGTTTTCATTTCCTTTCTCCAAGCCCAGTTTGCCTGATGTACTAACTGCAGCTCTTGCCAGAGGCCAGCAGAGTTAGCAACAACCTACAGGTAGCAGTTTCTATCAACATCCTGGAGACCTAGACAGGGGGACCTGCCCCTTCCAGAGCTCAGACCCCTACGCCTTTCATCCTCGCCGGGGGACTCAGACTTGCGGCTGGGGCGAGACGCAGTTAGCCTTTATTTCCCATCAGGTGTTCTTATTTTCAACCTTCAATCAACTGTCTTGAAGGCACCATAAGTAAAGAGTACATAGAATTAATATAGCCCAGAAGAACTGATACAGCCCAGAAGAAAGTAAACAGAAGATTACTGAAAACTTACTTAGAAGCCCTCTGGGATGCTGCCTTTCTGAGGACTTGTTTGTGACTGGATGGGGGCTTAGGGACCAGGGAGGAAGAACTTGGAGGTGGTACCACTTTTTGTGGCAGACTGGTCGACTTCTGGCCACTGGCTGCGGCGCTTGAAATTCTGCAGGCTGCACCATTATTAATTGTCCATAAATTGGAGTTAGGTAGTGTCTGGCTGCCAAAGATCGCCTGTAAGAAGAAGAAAAAAAAAAACTGATGGAGATGTTCTTCACAACCATGCGCTGTAAGTGAATGACTGGTTTGTAATCCTGGAGTGGGACGCAAGGGAAAGGGAAACTACTAGAATAATTTTTAAGGAAAAATTTCCCCAATAATGCCAATGACAGTCTAGCTTCAGAAGAGGGCTGTCTCTTAAAACACTGAGATGATCTGTTGAAAGCAGCCCGAGCTAGGAAGCAGGACTCCTGGGTACTAGTCCTGGCCCTCAGGAGAGTCAGAAAAGCATCTGGTCCTAGTCTGTTTCCTCCATGGCTAAATTCGACAAACATTTAATGGCTGTCACCACATAGTTAATGAATGGACGTCAAGTACTGGAGACGCAGCACAGACAAAGGGGACTCCCTTGAAGCTTAACTCAGTTCTAACCCACTTACAGGACTCGGAACTCGTCTGGAAGATTTGCACATCGGGAGCAAGAGAGCAAGGCTAGAGCACAGTGAGAGAGCAGGGAGAGGAGGCTGGAACACAAATGAGGAGCCTGACCAAGCACAGCCTGCAGGCTGTTTGTAGAATTCTGGCGGAGTAACACCTTGTTGACCTAATTATTAACACAAGATTTTACATTTGAAAGCACTTTCAAAGTAAAACTGCTCCATGACTACAAGCTACTGTACGAATGCAAGACCAACAGTGGTTTTGCTTAGAGGTTAAACCTACAAATAAAGACCCAAAAACCACCATCTAAACACTAACATATATTTGCAGTTAGTAGGTAAATGTACACCTCCAAGTAGATGCTTGAAAAATTCTTACAACTCAACGACTTCATTAGAAAATATATTTTTGTGTCAGTTTTGTTATCAGTCCATTAACACTATCAACACAGCTTTCAATATGCACGTATTAGAAAAGCTTTCCATGTGAAATATTACTGAGAAAAAGAATACAATTAACAAAACAGAACTGTTCATTAAAAGGATCTTGGCAACTGATTTCTATCTGTACTATTTGAAGGACATGTCCTTTCCTCATAGGAAGGTCTAAGGAGTAAGATCAGGTAGTCTTTTTTTTTTTTTTTTGCATAGAACTGGGGTATAGACCAGATGGAGGGCGGGGGGGAGAAGGGGAAAATATTCACCAGAGACAGAGTGAGGAGCAGAAGAGGTGGATCTAGTGAAATACACTGCTGAGGGGAGCAGTGAGCGAGAGAAGAGAGATCTGCTGTGCCATATCCCCTGGACGGGGATCGAACTCAGGCCATACAGGTGCTAGCTCTGTGCCTTAACCCCTAGGCCACCAGGGAGAGTCCAGATGAGGTGCTCTTAGGAAATGTTCACCTTCTAGACAGACTTCATTTATATTATTTTTGTTCTTTATGGATTTTATTTTTTAAGCTATAAAAGACAAACCAGACAACTCTAATAAAATGTTAGCCAGCCTTGAAATGTCCCATCTCAGGGAAATGTGCCCAAAGGTCCTGGGCTAGCAGACATGAGAGGGGTCAAGGGTCTTAGGTGGAACACACGTGTCTGACACAGATGCTGGTTAGAGGGAGAGGCTGTGAGCGTTCTCAAATGGACTGACCTGGCTGAGAGGGCCCTTACTTCCACAAACTATCTAAGGGAAAACTGAAGAGCTATTCCTTGCTTCCATCTCTGACCCAAAGAAGGGGAACAGAGGAAGACCCAAGGCCATGGGCAAGCCAGGCGGTAGCTCTGGGTAGTATATGTGTGGGGAGATCTTCAGATGGCCCAAGAGGGTCCAGGAGACCTGACTGCTCCAGCGAGCCTTCACGGACAAGCAACCGGAGGGTATAGCAGGAGGCCAGCTTGTGGAATTGGCTGTGGAATAAACTCACTTTTCTCAATCTCACTACTACCAGTTCCATGTCTGAGGACCTCAAACTCTGCAAGAGACTCAACTGGAAGGAGGAAAGCAGGCAGGATACAGATGCCCCCATCCCTTGCACCCACTCAATATTGGTATTTGCAAAGAAAAATTCTGAAAGTGGTAACCACCATGGAAAAAGATTAGTAAGCCAGAGTTGGGGAGGGAAAATCATTTTTAACTAAATATTATCTGTACCCTTTCAACTTCTGTACCATCTTTTTATATTCAGTAGTTCTTTATTAAAAGAAATACTAAAAAATCAAAAGGAAGTCAAGTTCTAATAAGATTTAAGCAGGTAACAGAGGACAAGCCAGAGAAGAGTGGGGAAACAAGGTCTGTTTCTGATGCACGCAGGCAAATGGGAGCTAACTGAGCTGAGACATAATTCGCATTCTGCCAGAGTCAGGCTTGCTGAAGCCCCAATACAACATATGGCATCTCAAAAAAGCAGGTACTCTTTCCAAATACAGAAAATGTATTCTAGGTTTGAATGTGTTGTTTCTAATCTCTAATGAAATCAATCATACTCTCATATGCTAACAATATAATGAAATGATTATAATTCTACACCATCTAAACTTTCAGAGTCAGTAATACAGACAAGTCCCGGAAGCTTCACCAAAACCAAGGCTAACTGCAATGAGATGAAAACAGATAAGAAACCCAGGCAAACACTCCGGCAATGCTGAAAGCAGGCCTATAAATGGATGCGTTTAGACCAGTGGCCCAAACCAGCCTCTCCAGACCTCCCATAGCCTCTATTGGGCCTTGATCCTACAATTTAACAAATGATAGATCGTGTGAACTGTCTTCATCCTGATAGTGGATGGATCCATTCGTAAGTGGAGAGAAAATGATAAAAACGTCTAAGAAAAGCAAGGATTGGGAACGCACGCACGCAGCATTCTGTGCTTGCGGCTCAGCAGCGCAGGGGTGGGGGCTGCGCGGTCATCAGTCGGGGTCCCGGGAATGGGAGCTGTGTAAGCACTGGCCTCTGCTCAAGAGCTGGTCAACATATATAAGGCTTTTGCTTCTTTATTGGGTGTGGGAAACAGTCAAGCTTCGGCAAAGAGACTCAGAGAAAACCACAGTTTGAGGGCTGGCTTGGCCCCAGGCAAAGACTGGAAAGGCCCTCCTTCTCCCACAACAGGAGGGTGTTCGTGGGTGGGAAAGTGGAATTTCTGATAGACGGAACACAGACTGCAGCTTGGAAGGCTACAGGGACGCACGATCTGGGCTCTTACTAGAAAGATAATACTGTTCAGAGATTAAATTCTGGGAGGTTTAAAAAAAAAATTCCTTCCAGAAAAACAGTTCTTCACTCTTGGGCTTCTTTGGGTGATGGAGCAGGGTTTCGATGGCTCTTTGTAGTGAAATAACCCTCTCGATTCATTGTTTGAAAATTAAGGGAGATAAACTGGGCAAAAGTTAATCTCCATTTGGAGGGTTAAGGTCTCTTTGCAGCCCTTCTCTGATATCAGGATAGCAAACAATTCTAGGCATTATTCTTCCCATGTGAGATTTTACCCTAACTTAGATCAAGTTCCGATACACAGTATAGAGAACCATCTCTTACTTGTTTCTTTCTGGTGGCTCAAGTACTGAAGCTGACCTTCCTGAGCACGTGAGATGTGACTCATCCAGCTTACTATAATCAGGTTGAGAGTAGTGCAAAGAACACATTATGACTTCTGTGCAACTATATGATGCTATAAAAAGCTTAGAGCCAAGGTGAGGGTGAGGCTAGCTGTTTCTATTTTGGCAAAAGCAAGCTTCCAGAAGCCTCTGTCTCATGCTATATGGAGTTCTTGGCTGTCTTCCACTCATGATGTTTGTCAGCTGGGACTACACTGGAGGCCGAGCAAGCAGGACAGTACAACTTCTGACGCAAGACAGCAGTGCTGTGATTGCAAACTGGGGTGGGGCAGAAATCCAGAAGGTGCTATGTTCATATGAGAGAAACTGATGACACAGATACCTGATACAGGACATTGAGCTGCCAATAATACTGGAAATTCTCTGAGTAGCCTTCCATTTTTATATTTAATTTTTAAAAAGATTTTATTTATGTACACAAGAGCTAGGGTTAAGGTCAGAGACACAGGTGGGAGTGGGGTGGGGTGAGAGGATTTACCAGAGACAGAGTGGGAGCAGAACAGGCAGATCGACTAAAACACACTGCTCAATGGGAGCAGTGGGCCAGGCAGGAGAGGTCTGCTACACCATGTGGGTCCCCTCCCTGGCCGGGGATAGAAGTCATGCCGCAGTGGCTGCGGAAGCCCCACAGTGCAGCGCTCAACCCTTGAGCCACCAGGGAGGCCACTTCCATTTTTAAAACCAATCAAAAAGTCCCTTCTCCTCTAGCAAGCAGGAAAGAAGGTTCTTATTACTTTTAGTGATCTACTTTAAATGTGAGTACAGGTCTTACCTGGATAGAATAATTTAAGATGAGCTATTATTTCCCTACCATATGAAATCACTGTGCTTCAGATAGTCCCTAAATCAATTGTACATGCTCAATGCAGGTCATTAAAAACAAATATTCCAACATACTCATGAAGATTGGACTACCTTATCTAACAAACCTGAACAGCAGTCTCTGAGTTGGTTTCTCAACAGCAATGAGACACTGACCTTGGGCTGGGTGTGTATTAAACCAAAGTCTCCCCAATTGTGAGGCAGCTGGTTAAGGCTGCACCCTGTGACCAGATAACCCAATGAAACTAGCCCTAAAACAGCATATGCGGTGATGGTGCTTTACTAGCAGACCCACCTCCTTCTAATAACAGAATGAATCAGTCAGTTGGTAGGGGCTGATATTCTGATGGCAAATGTAGACTGTTTTATGGCTGCATATTTTCTATATGGCTCACATGAACCAATCACCAACAGAAGAATGCTATAAAATGACACAGTAGATCTCTATGTCTTTATGGAAATATGTTCAGAATAGATTTTTAAGTGGGAAAAAAGCTCTCCTTGCCCCCAAACCTAATACTTCCATGTTGGATCCACATAAATATTCAATTTGTCATCAGTTTGTTTTACTATTTAACAACAGTGTTGTGATAATCATCATGCTATTTCTAGCTTTTCACATGCTACATTAGTTCCTTAAAATAATTTCCTTGCACTCAAGTAACTGGATCAGAATACTAGTATTTTTTTTTAAGTCATATTACCACCCCACCCCTCTTTGCCCTCTCTAAAGGTTGTACCAACCACATTTCCATCAATATGTCTGAAAGGATAATTTCTTTAACTTTCTGTCTCATTGTGATTACTATGAGGAAATAGCATGTGTCCCATGAAATCTGGCTCATAATTTGAAGTTAATGCTGTTTCTTTCCTTTTTTTGTGTTTATGACATTTATACCTTCAGACAAACATGCTAACGATGTACTCAGGTATTATTCTTTTATTCATTTTGTCATGGTATTAATCTTCCTAATTCTCTCTTTCGCAATTGTGGACAAATCATTTTCCATGTAATTTTTGACTAAATAAGTAAACATTTTAAAAATGTATCTAATACTTTATGAGCCTTAAACTTCTAAAACACTGTTAAAAATATCAGCTTTACCAATTTCTGCTTCTGGCAACAGGGAGTTTAACTAAAATCCCCAAGTGGAAATTATAATGCTATATATATTAAGGTTAAAGACAACATATAACAGAAGAGATACATGCATGCCCACCTTCAATGAAACATGATTCGCAGTAGCTAACATGTGGAATTAATCTAAGTGCCCACTGCTGGATGACTGGATGAAGACAATGTATATAATTCTATGTCTAATGGACTATCACTCATATGAAAAAGAATATTACTCATATTACTCATATAAAAAAGAAAGAAGTCCTGTTATATGCTGTAGCATGGGTGAACCTTTTGAACCTTATGCTAAATAAAACAAGGCAGTCACAAAAAGACAAATGTTGCATGATTCTACTTATATCTGGTACCAAGGGTACATAAATTCATAGACACATAAAGTAGAATAGAGGTTGGTGGGAACAAGGGGAGGAGGAAATGGGGAGTTGTTCAATAGTATAGAGTTTCAGTCATGCAAGATAGCAATGGTCTAGAGATTTGCTGTACAGTAATGTGCAATCAGGTGACAATGCTCTTCTGTACACTTAAAATTGTGATATGGATAAATTTATGAGATGTATTTCTCACCATGATGAAACTGCTATTTTTTTTTATCACAAGTAGCTACAATGGTGAGTTCTCTCACCCCAGTTAGCATACAGTGTTCAAAAATCCCAAAATCCTAAAAAGTAATACACAATAGGAGCAATAATTTTTTATTGAGCTCTAAGTACTTTACATGCTATCTCATTTAATCCTCTTGGCCCTTTGAGTGGGTCTTATCCTCTCCATATAAAGTAAGAAACCAAGGCACCACAAATGCCCATAACAATCCGTGATCACCAGTAAGCTGGATCCACACGCACAGAGGAGTCTGACTTCAGAACCCCACTAAACTCTCCTGCCTTTCTTATTTACGCTACACCGACTCCCTTTTAAAGCATATTCATTAAAATCAAATCTCCCTTCTAAAGTAAATCAAATCCAGCAATGTAATCAATTTTCATCAGATGTATTTTAAAAAAAGAGATTTTACTTACTTTACCCTAGAACTTTCTTACTAATTTTAAAAATTAAAGTATGTATCATGTCAGTATATATGTATATACCAGTAATGTCAAAGATCAGTAGACTCCAGGTTGACAGCTAGTATCAGAAAGATAATTCATGAACTCATTTTTAATTGACTTTTTTTTTTTAAAGATTTATTTATTTATGCATACAAGCACTGGGGTACAGGCCAGAGGTGTGGGGGGGGTGAGAGGATTCACCACAGAGAGCGGGG